>JADBJO010005335.1:35000-42500 GCA_016801955.1 Conus betulinus | reverse complement strand
GGGTGGTGTTTATTCTTTGTCCACTAGAGTTGACATGCGTGGAATTGGAATATTGCTTTGTCCTCGGGAAACAGCAATTGCAGACAGAAAATGACAGATAGAACATGAAAAGTGATTGGTGCTGGTAAGGATGACATATAGAAAGGGAAGCAGTTTGTTGATTAGTCCTATAAAGAAAACAGATGTAGAGAGGAAATGTATATTTTCAGTAAGGATTACAGGTGCTGAAAGGAAAAGTGTTTGCTGCTTTGACCTGCAGAATGGAAAGGTATTGTTGCTTCTCTTCAGTAGGCGCAAAAAACGAAGATGTTTGTTGCTTTCGTTTTCCTCTAGAGATGGCAGAAGCAGAAAGTGAAGGTGTAAGTTGCTCCCTTCCTCTTCTTCTTCTACTTCTTTTTCTTCTTCTTCTTCTTCTCCTCCTCCTCCTCCTTCCTCCTCCTCCTTCTTCTTCTTCTTCTTCTCCTCCTCCTCCTCCTGCTCCTCCTGCTTCATTTTTTTGTGCTGGAGATGACAGTCACAAAAAGGTTGGTTGTTACTTTTTCCCCTTTGGAGATAGCTGGTGCAGAAAGGTAAGCTGTTTTCTGTTCCTTTTCTCCAAAGATAACAGGATCGGAAGGGAACATGTTTGCAGTTTTGACATTTACAGTTCATAGTTGCCGAAATGGGAAGGTGTTTTATAACTTTGACTACTGTATGCAATAGTGCAGAAAAACTGAAGGTGTCAAATGCACAGCAGGAAACTGTCTTCGTGTGTTGATTTTGGCCTCAGCAGATGACAGCTGCAGATGAGACAGATGTGTATCCGTGGTGCTTCATCCTCAGGGAAGGTGTGTGTTCATAGTGTTTTACTCCAGAGACAGGAGGTACCAAAGATCATGGATGTTTTCCATTGTTTAGCCTACCACCAGAGAAAATGCATTCTGATGAGAGGCTGTCTTTGTTAGTCATTTTCCCCTCTTCCAGGATGGTAAATCAGAAAACAAGAATGTTGCTTTGATGTAGACAGATGACTGATGAAAAAAACACACGAAAGATCTTGGCTTCCATTGTTTTGTCTCGTTCCAAGGGCAAATCCAGAAACAAACTATGTTCACATGTGTTGTTCTGACGCCAACAAACAACGGATGCAAGAAGGGGAATCTGCTAGTGTTTTCATAACGTCTTGTCTCCACAGATGACAGATGCAAAAGGGAACGTTTCCCTGTACTGTTTAGCTCACAGGGGCCCAGGCAGGCAGATCCACTGCCTTCTCTACATTCTATCAGGACACCACTTCCCTCATAGGAAATTGCTCTATGAATTTAATAAAACGAGTTCATATGGGGAGGTGACTTGTAATACATCATCCGTTAATGTGATTGGTCCTCTGTATCTGTTACTGCCTCTCCCTCGATCTAAGTTTCTGTCTGCCGTTGCGCCCTGACCCTGTCTGTCTGCATGTCTGTCTGTACGTACGTCTGTCTGTCTCTCCGTCTATCTACATGTCTGTCTGTTTGCCTTTCTCTGTCTCTCTCTGTTCACACACACACACACGCACATATATACGCACGCACGTACGCACACGCCCACGCCCACATGCGTCTATCTATCTATCTATCTATCTATCTATCTATCTATCTATCTATCTGTGTGTTTGCATGCCTGTCGATCTCTCTCTCTCACTCTCTCTCACACACACACACACATATACATCATGTACACACACACACACACACACACACACACACACACACACGCACACACACAAGCACGCACGCACGCACGCACGCACAATCACAGACATTGAGTGTGTATTTTGTAAAATCGCACATCTTTATGAAAATGTGTCACTTTTTTCCAGTGGCAGTACTTTAAACGACGTTTCTCTCTCTGAATCTGATAAAGAGAGATCAGATAGTGCTGTTTTAGCTGCTGTTCTGCAGAAAGAAATGCAGTATTCTGTCTCTTGTTGGGGTTGGGGGGGTGGGGTGGGGAGGAGGATGCGATGGATTGGTGGGGTGTGGAAGAGGGGAGAAAAGTAGAGGTCGGCGATGTGATGAATGGAAGGGCTTGATGCTTTGCATTTTGATCCACAAATAAAATTTGCTATGAATTTTTGCTGTTTTGTAGACCCCTTGAGTGCCTTGATTATCCTGGATGCAAAAGCACATGTTGAAATATGGATCAATTCTATTGTTATTATTCTCAACGTTGTAGATTTTTTTTTATTGATAGTTACAATTTTCTATATACTCATTTCGTCTCTCTCTCTCTCTCTCTCTCTCTCTCTCTCTCTCTCTCTCTCTCTCTCTCTCTCAAATCTGTTATCATCGAAGGTGAAGAGACTTCAGTATTCCTGTGAGGGAGCTTAGACTAATTGAAACAATTTCACCTTCTTCTAACAAATAATTGAGGTCTGAAATTAAGCAGTCCACAACTTCTCCAAACAATGAACACAGGTTTAAATGAAATCGTCTGAAGTTCTTGTAATATATTGTACAGATCGAAAATAAACGATCGTAACTCCTTAACACAAAGAGCTCAGGTCTAAATGAAACAATCTGAACTTCTGTTTGCAAAGAATGCATGTCTGAATGAATTGATCTTAACGTCTTCTTACAAAGAGCTAAGGTTGAAACGAAACGTTTCCCAGGTTCTTCTTACACACAGAACAGGTCTCGATGAAGGAATTATAATTCCTTCTTACAAAGAAACCAGTTGAGCTTTCTTCTCTTTTTTTTTCAAAATGTCCAAGTTTCTAAGAGTCTTTGACGTCAAGCACTTTCTTCACTGTATTACAAAGAAAAGACCGAAGCGTTCTCCAATGTTCATCGCTTTATTCTGCACAGAGTGTGGGTCTTAAGGGCTTTCTAGAGTAATGCACTTTTCCCATGTAAAACAACAAGTTCTAGCCTCCAGAGGTTTCTACTGCAGAAAACAGCACAATGGTACTGCTTTCTTCCTCAACATAGAACACTATCCCCACCCAGCGTTGAGACCCCCACAGTCCAGACGGGTCTAGAGGGAGCAGAAACGGATGTGGACAGTGTCTGTTGATGTCGTTTCCTATGCTGGATTGTGGGACCAGCAGATTAAAAGAAGCGTGTAGATCCTTATCAGGTTCCCATGTCTGTTACGGGACATTACCCTCTGCTGAAAAAAGATTGCCTGAGGGAAGCGAATTGTAACGCACCATTTGTGAACGTAACCTCTCGATCCATCGCATCCCCCCCCTCTCTCTCTTCTCTCTCTCTCTGTGTGTCTTTGTATCTCTTTCTGTATCTCATGTCGTGTGTGGATGCGGGCGCAAGCACGAGCGCGCGCATGCGATGTACGCACACGCGCGGATGTGGTGTGTGTGTGTGTGTGTGTGTGTGTGTGTGTGTGTGTGTGTGTGTGTGTGTGTGTGTGTGTGTGCGTGTGTGTGTTTGCATGCGTGCATGTGTGTGTGTATGTGTGTGAGTCCATGGATACATGCATGCGTGTCTATCTGTCTGTTAATGTGGGTGCACATGTGGTATACAAATGTATGTATGTGTTAGTGAGTGCATGTGTACATGTGTGTGTTGCGGGTGTGTTGCATGCGTGCGTGCGTGCGTGCGTGCGTGCGTGCGTGCGTGTGTGTGTGTGTGTGTGTGTGTGTGTGTGTGTGTGTGTGTGTGTGTGTGTGTGTGTGTGTGTGTGTGTGTGTGTGTGTGATAGCTCTGTCTTTCTTTTGTGTTCAACCTTTTTTTCAGATACGTATTACAGATGGTCATTTTCCACTCTAGAACCATCAGAACTGAAAAGTATATACACAACACTGGACAATCCAACACATTCAAACTTTGAAAAAGAAAACTGAAGGCTCGCTCATACAGCAAAAACTTAATCAAACATTGGATACTGAACTGTCAGACCCACTACATGAAATGAATCCAGAGACGGAGATGGGGTTAGGTGCCCAAAAGGGAAGGGGAGGGGTATTAAGGAGATTGTTAGAAGGGGACAAGAGGGAGAAATAGGGTGTGGAAGGAAAGAGACACAGTCAAATTTTGTTGTAGTCCTCCAAAGATGACAGAAGCAGAAGAAAAGGATGTTTGATCTTCTGCCTTGCAGAAATGACAGACGCCAGAGACGAGGGGGGCGAGAAGGGGCTTGCTGAGTTTCCTTATGAAATAACAGATAAAAGCAATGGAAGTTGCTCGCCAGTGTTGTTTTGATCTTCACAGATGACAGATCACACAAGGGCAATGTGTTAATGCTGCATTCTTTTGTGTGTCCCCCAGGGAAAGCTGATGCTGTTTGGGAAGGTGTTGGAGTTGCATCCTCTCCAAGAGATGCCAGAGGCTGAAGTAATCTGTTTTTTTTCCTAATGCTTCCTCCTACAGGGATCATCGACCCAGAACGAAAATGTGTTTGTGGCGCTTTATCTCCCTGTTTGTTGTTCGCTGCAGATGGCGGGTTACGCAGGAGAAAATATTTCTATGGCTTTGTTCTGTTGGGATGATGGGTGTAGAAAGGATTGCTGGTTGTTGCTTTAAGCTGTAGAGGTGAGGGGTGAGGAAAGGACAGTTGTGTGTTGATGTCTGGAAATTATGGGTGAAGGCATGGAAAGGACTCGTTGACTTACCTCTGAAAACGCTCATTGCAGATATGGGTGGTGTTTATTGCTTTGCCCGCTAGAGTCGATATGCGCGGAATTGAAATATTGCTTGGACCTCAAGAAACAGCAAGGGCAGACAGAAAGATCTTTGTAGGAATGTCCTCTGAAAATGACAGGTGTCACATGTTAAGTGTTGGTTTAACGTTTAAAGATAATAGATGTAGCAAGGGAGTCTATTTGCTGATTTTAGTTCTCTAGAATTAACAGATACAGAAGGGAAAGTGGTGAAGTGAAAGTGGTTGTTGCTTTTAACGAGTAGAGGTAATGGGTACAGGGAGGAAAGTTATTTCTTGAGTAGTCCTCTAGAGATAAGAAAGAAAAGGCATTGACTGTTTTCACGTGTAGGGGTGACAAGTATGAAAAGCTGTTCATTGCTTTGACTTGTATGGGCGATGGGAAGATATTGATAATCAGTGCTCCTCTAAAGATAGCATGTATAGAAAGGAAAGTATTTCATATTTTTTCATTAAAGATTACAGGTCTATTAAGCAAAGGCATTTCCTGCTTTAACTTGTAGAAATGAAATATGCTGAAAAGAAAGGTGTTTGTTGTTTCTTCCAATTAGAAATGACAAGTGCAGAAAAAGGAAGGCGTTTGGTCCTTTTTTGTTCTCTACAGATAATGTGCACAGAAAACAAATCTGTTTGTTGTCTTTTTTTTTCGCATGGATGACGGACATAGAAAAGGAAAGTGTTGATTGCTTTGATTTCTGGAGATGATAGTTACAGAATGAGGAGCTGGTTGTTGCTGTGCCTTCTGGGGATGACATGGGGCAGAAATGGAGACCGTTGGCTGGTTTTCTTTTTCTTTTGAGGGCGGAAAGGAAACATGCCTGGAGGTTTGACATCGAGAGATCATAGCTGAAGGAAGGAAGGGACGGTGTTTGCAATTTTCACCACTGAAGAGGATAGACAAAAGTATAATGCAGAGTGGAAAGGTGTCTGCTTTGTGTTGTATTGGCCTCATGGCCTCAGCAGGTGCTGGATGTGGAAAAGGTGTGTGTACGTGATGTGTGGTTCCAGCCCCCCCCCCCCCCCTCCCCTGATGTTTTGTTCTTCAGGGAATATGTGCGTTCGTGGCGTTTTGTTCCCCAGAGGCGATGTGTGTTTGTGGTGTTTGTTCTCCAGGAAAGAGGCGTTATTGTGCTGTTGTGTTCTCTGGGGAAGACGTATGTTTGTGCTGTTTTGTTTTTTACCCCAGAAAAGATGCGTGTTCGTGGTAATTGTTCCCCAAGGAAGATGTGTAAGCATGGTGTTGTGTGTTCTATAGGGAAGACATGTGTTCGTGGTGTTTTGTTCGCGAGGGAAGAGCTGTGTTCGTGATGTTTGTTCTCCAGGAAAGGTGTGTAAGCATGGTATTGTGTTCTTTAGGGAAGACGCAAGTTCAAGGTGTTTAACTCTTCAGGGAAAATGTGTGTTCATGGTGTTTTGTTCTCACGGAAGGTGTGAGTGAGTGAGTGAATTACATTTGTGACCGCTGCCCTAAAAGTTAAGACATACATGTTTATAGTTTCAAACGTGACACTGAAAATTAAAATTACTTTCAAACAATAAAACATGCGTGTAACACCAAAATGTGAATTTCAATCTTTCTCCTTTTTTGGTAGTGCAAATAAAGCATGCACTCAGCTACTCATAATCATATATACATAAATGTGTGCACGTATGAGAGAGAGAGAGAGAGAGAGAGAGAGAGAGAGAGAGAGAGAGAGAGAGAGAGAGAGAGAGAGAGAGAGAGAGGTGATTTATCATTAAAAATCATTAAGATAAGACATATTCCAGACATTTCTATTCCTCACTGTTCCAGGACATGCACACATAACACACAAACACACACCCACACTCCAGCATCTATACTTTCCCGCTTGCTCACAGACATACACACACCGCGCACAGGTGCTTGTGTCACAGGTGATCCACCGCCTCTTCTTACACGCTGTGTTTGTTTAAAAGCGCAATGGATTTGAACACAAAGCTCTTTTTTGTGCGCATCAGCTTAGCTCTGGGGACACAAAATCGTCTGCCTGATGGAAGGAGCTCAAACTGTCGCGCAAGCGTATGCCCACTGTCACTAACAATCGCACGAGCCTTGTTGACCGCACGCCTTTCATACAACTCACTCATACTCTCCTGTCTCTCACCAACAATCTTACCACAGATGTTCACAACGCTATCCAAGAGTTTGCTGTTTTTCAAAATTAAGATTTCCATACCAGCAAATGCATGAAAAAGTCAAGACAGACTCAATAAAACTCCTGTAAAATGTTTTTAAATGTTAAATGTTTTAAGAATTTTTGGCTGGACATGCAGATTCCTCAATTTGCGTAGGAAATGCATTCTGGTTTGGCATTTTTTGTATACGGAAGTGGTGTGTGTATTGAAAGTGAGCTTATTGTCTAACGTTGTGCCCATATTTTGTATTCCTCTACCCGTTCCACTTTTTCTCCACCAATATAAAGATCAGGCACATAATTTTCCGCTTTCCTAAAATCTATGATCATCTCCTTTGTTTTTTTTGACGTTAAGCTCAAGATAATTTTCTTTACACCAGGTGCTGAAACGCTCAACTTCATCAAAACATGTTACATCTGTGTGTGTGTGTATGTGTGTGTGTGTGTGTGTGTGTGTGTGTGTGTGTGTGTTTGAAATAGGTGCCTCGTTTCTCCAGGGAGAATGTGTGTTCGTGAGATTTTGTTTTCCAGAGAAGTCCTGTGTTTGTAGTGTTTTGTCTTCCAGAGAAGATGTGAGTTTGTGGTGTTTTTCTTCCCCATGGGAAGATATGTGTTCATGGCATTTTGTTCATAGCGTAGATGTGTGTTCGTGGTATCCCCTTGTCTTCCGGGAAGATCAAGTGTTCATTGTAATCTGATCTCAGGG
>JADBJO010005335.1:0-12500 GCA_016801955.1 Conus betulinus | reverse complement strand
ACACACACACACACACACACACACACACACACACACACACACACACACACACACACACACACACACACACACACACACACACACACACACACACACACACACCACACACACACACACTTACACACACACACACACACACACACACACACACACACACACACTCACACACACACACACACACACACGCATACACACCCACACACATACAAACGCGCACATTTAGATAGATAGATAGATAGATAGATAGATAGATAGATAGATAGATATAGATAGATAGATAGATAGATAAAAGATAGATGTAAAAACACACATGCATAACCCTTCAAACACACACACACACACACACACACACCACACACACACACACCCACATGCACACATGCTTAAAAATAAATGTTGGAATCAATGTTTAAAGAAAATAAAAGAAGAATTTGCAATTTTCCCACAAGGAACTAAGGAAGAAGGAAGAAAACCCAATCAAGTCTTTAGGAATGGAGACGGAAAAATGCAGATAAACAACGTTGAAAGAAGAAAGATTACCCATCCAAGATCTTAGGAATGGAGATGGAAAAATGTAGATGAACAACGTTTCAGGCGATGGGCATGACTATGCAAAGGTTTATCGTTGAAAAAAACAAACAAACAAAAAAAAAACGAACAAAAGCAGAAATAAAGAAGAAAAACACGTCAAGCGAGAAGACGAGAAATCTGGTAAAATTATCCTCTATGATGAAGTGGCTTGTGAGATGGCGGTATGCACGCACACGTGGGATGGATTGTAGAGTGTGAAATCGACAATGTCTGGAATTCACGTGGAGAGGATTGTAGAGTGTGAAATCGACAATGTCTGGAATTAGTGGCTGATGACAAAACTTGCGTTACTTGAGGGAGTTTTTTTTTTTCAAATACAAATGCAAACGGAAATATTTTCTTTAAAATCATGGCAGCGTTGGAAATTCAACAAAATCGAAAAACTAGCAAAAGCATATGCATACGTGCACAGATGCGAATAACACATTTCCATGGGCATATCAGAAGTACAAGCACCTTCGCAAAGAAATTGGGAACATTTCTAAAGAAACCATGGATTCAAAGAATATAAAACACAAGTAGATGCAGCCAAAGTACCCACACCTACACCTGACACACAACTACTCAAAGCCATTTTCAGTGAGGACCCCAAGAACCTGATGAAATCCTGCAGACTGTCTTGGACATTATACTGGTCCACACACGCCTAATGAAGCGACACCAAGAATTTTTTTTCGGGGGGTGGGGGTGGGGTGGGGGTGGATATGTGGAGGTGGATGGAGGGAGGGATGAAAAAAGAAAAGGTAGCATGGAACCTGCCTTTCCTCTTAGCGTCAGTTCATGTATGATAAAAGAAAAAGATGACTCCACCGGGGGGGGGGGGGGGGGACGTTATTTTAGGAACATCTGAAGGAGTTACCTTCCTTGTGTCCTTTTAACAGAATATGGAAAATCCAGAAAGCCAATGCTTGAATAACCAAAAAAGTTTTTACTATTTTATGAAGATCTGTTCAGCTCTATTTAGGCATTGACTTCTTTGTGTTCTCAGTCTATTAGACGGATCCTGGATCCGGCGTTTCATCCGAATCGGTATTACGCTTCAACATACTAATAC
Organism: Conus betulinus; assembly: GCA_016801955.1. Lineage (NCBI taxonomy): Eukaryota > Metazoa > Mollusca > Gastropoda > Neogastropoda > Conidae > Conus > Conus betulinus. The sequence goes on along the minus strand of JADBJO010005335.1, from coordinate 10,855 downwards.
AATGAGTTTCTATTTAGGGCTTTATTCTATCCTTACACCAAATTTGGATGAAATCGGTTCAACACTTTTTTGCGAAATTTTGCTGACAACTACTAAAACGAACAAACAAATGGACATAGGTGAAAAACAACCTAGCTCCTTTAGAAGAGGTAATTGCATTGGCACATTCTTATCCAAGTTGTATTCCAAGAGAGAGAGAGAGAGAGAGAGAGAGAGAGAGAGAGAGAGAACAAATAAATGAACGAATCATTTTAATAGGGGGAAATACGCACAACGATTAGATTATCAGACTTTCTGTATCTTGCCCTCAGTTGAGAGAAAGTGAGAGAGAGAGAGAGAGAGAGAGAGAGAGAGAGAGAGAGAGAGACAGACAGACAGACAGACAGACAGACAGACAGACAGAGACAGAGAGAGAGAGCTCACAGTAACGGATGACTTGTTACAATCTTCTTTCCTCAGGAAATAATTTTAAGCGCAGCGCAATCATCTAGGAAAGAAACGGCGCGACCTGACAAATTCCACAGTCGGACATGAATGTGCAGGCCCCCAATTCCCTGCAGGAAAGAGTCTCATCTTCTGACCCGTCATTCGTGGAACTCTCGTAGGGCAAAAGAAGTTAGTTCCAGATCACTAAATAGATATATTTTTTTCGCGTTGCTGGAACAATTCCCGGAAGAGTCTATTCTGAAATGAAGCACGTTTTTGAAGCTTTATCGTCCGCCAATTGTTTTCACACTATTTGGGCTTGAAAACAAACGAAATGTCCCGGACTCCAGGATTCAGACTTCGTTGCTTCAGTGAGGTATGATTTGACATGCACACTAGGCTTGTTAATTGTGACTCAAGACATGAACGAAAACAAAAAGCCAATACATTTACACTAGTAGACACACACACACACACACACACACACACACACACACACACACGCACACACACACATGCGCGCGCGCGCGCGCGCACGCACGCACGCACGCACACCAAACAAAAACACAACAAAAAACATACACGCACACTATGTATGTGCTCGGTTATTCAATCAGGCTATCAACCCCACTCTCCACCCCTCCCACCCCTACACACACACACACACACACACACACACACACACACACACACGCATACACACACATGCAGCAAATGTTTCCAGCGGTGTCATTAAAACATTAAAAAAACAACCACTAAAATGATTCAAATTATTTCTCTCTCTCTCTCTCTCTCTCTCTCTCTCTCTCTCTCTCTCTCTCTCTCTCAACCTATCTATCTGCAGACCATTCTGCTTATTTCTCAGTTTCCAGCCAGTGAAACGGTCCGCTTATGATTGGTAAATGGATGTAAGCGTTGGCAACTAACCCATAAACGCTTGGCACAAAATTCCCTAATGATTTATGAACTCATAGACACAACCCCCACCCCATCCCCACTCCCAAACTAGTAAAAACAAACAAGCAAATAAACAAACAAACAACAGACCAATTTTTACATTTTCCGTTAATAAAGATAGTAACAAAAAGCTGTACAGCTAAGTTTACATCTGATGAATACATAACGCAAGAGTAGCAACAGCAACGATAACAACAAAAATGAAAAATAATACCAGCAGGCAGTTCTCCAATTTACGTAATCAGAAATCCTATGATGTATTATTTTTGCATGTGGCCAAAGAGAGAGCGAAAGAAAAAATCAAAGAAAGAAAGGAAAAAAAGAAAAGAAAAGAAAGGAAAAATGTAAAGACAGAAAGACACAAACGTACAAAGGATGAAAGTGAAATTTTTCTTTCCACTTTTTAAGTGAGCGAACGGGGCGAAAGGGAAAGGATATGAACAATACATGTGAGGCACATAGAGGAGATGATGATGAGCCGGAGACAGCAGGCAGCTAAGACTACAATCACCACCCTCCCCCTAAACAACCACCACCCTCCCCCTAAAAAGTCGAACAGCCAAGTCTGTGGGACAAACATGTTATCCATTCGCATTCCATCATGCCCGGGTCCTCATGGGACATGCAAGACCAGCGTCAGATCAGAGATCGTAGTTTTTGTTCATTATGAAAACCCACTTTTGACGGCTGTTACTGTTGTTTTTTCTTATTGAAAAATAAAGTATAGGACAACTGCTTTTTTAGGTGCTGCGTTTGATGATGAGAGAGAGAGAGAGAGAGAGAGAGAGAGAGAGAGAGAGAGAGAGAGAGCGGTGAGAGCAGAGCGAGGAATAGGGATAGGTAAGGTTTGGGGGGAGGACAGAACATGGGAGAGGAGTAAGGGGTTGGGGGGACAGAAAGAGAGATGGGTAGATAGAATGGGTGGGGTGGAGGATAGCCAGGGGGAAAGAGGGAGAGGAGAAAGAGAGGGCGGTGTTGATGGAAGGGAGAGTGATCATGAGGCGAGGCAACATGCTTTCATTGGGAAATCTTTTTTTTAAGTCCACAGCAATTAGACGCGACAGAAATGGGGACCTGATAACAAGAGCCCACAGGTCAGCCTTTAATCTGCCGGCTCCCAAGCTAGCCAATGAAACGCCGCCAGCGAAATGTTCTCCCCCATCATCTGTCGTCTCTGGACGTTTCGAGGCGTGAAGATTCATCGTCGGACTACAGAGCTTTTCTTTTCATATTGTAGGAACAAATCCTCTGAGATCTGCACCCTTTTTTTTCAAACGAAGGATTCAATTGATCGGTGGGAGTTTTTGTCTCCATTATCAATTTCTGATAGTTTGTTTATTCGTCAACCAGGTTATGCAAAAAAAACACAGGGCTGATTTGAACACGATTTTGGTAGACAGATGAAATGTGGCCCCAGCACGAATTGATTCCATTTCGTTCCTGATCACTGGTGACAATTCGAATCAAAGCACAGTTTTTCATAATGTGATTGGTAACATTATTGCATATTACTTTTTCAATCAATGTTAAAACTGTCTCCATATTGCCTACGAACTGGTAACTACCTATGTAGCGTTACATTTTAATGGTGTTTAGAGACTTGACATTTTTTTTTTTTAATTTTCATCCTAATAAAAAATGTACCTGCTATTACATTGAACTGATGGAGAAAATTATTTTCACTCCTGAACTGATTCAGAGAAGTACATATCAAACTCTTTACACTGGCCCTATTGATGTGTCTAGTCACAGTAATTATGCTTTTTATGTGTATATGTGTGCAACCAGATCAAATGGCAGATCCATAACCTCTTTAGCGTGGCAAAGGTCTGTGATCTCCCCAGCGCCCTTCTACACTTACCATCCAGTGAGCATACTTTCACATGGGCTGATCACTTGAACTTGTCTTCTTGTAAAGGTTTATGTAAAGAACAGACTTGTAAATGATACGCTTTAAGAAACAAACAGACGTATGGATACAAACTTAACCAGAACAGAGACAGCGAGAGACAATAAAAAGAGAGAGGTTGACACAGGGGGGTAATGGGGTGAGGGGCAAAGGAGAGAGGGAAGGAGGGAGGGGGGAGGCCGGGAGGGAAATGAGGATGAGATGAAGTGGTGGAGGATTGTAAGAAGAAAGTGGGGGCAAGAGAGGGGACTTGGGATTAAGTGAGAAGGAAGTGGGTAAACAGAGAGAGAGGTGGGCAATGTGGAAGGGGCAGGGAACACGTAGCACAACGAGATAACCAGGAAAGAGGAGAGGAGACAGGACAGACAGACACGACCAGATGACAGAGAGACAGAGAGTATTTCTGAGGGGGGGGGTTACGGGGAGGAGAGAGATCGAGAGAGATAGAGAGAGAGCGGTGAGTCGAGAGAGGGGGGGGTTACATATAAAGTTGTTCCGAAAAAATGATAAACTACAAGGATTGTTTTAACATAACATCATCCATGAACTTACCAAATATGTTTTTTTTTTACATTTTTTTTTTACATCCGCGCTCGCACGTAAAGAGAAAAATCAAAGAATGAAAAAAAGAAATGGAAAATGGATCATCTACGTTATCAAAAGGTATGGAAATCAACTTACACACAGATACTATTGACATAAACCACCGTTATGCAGCTTACCACCCCGAATACACGCACGCACGCCGCGCTATGTTCGCGCGGAACAGACAGACAGACAGAACGAGAACACCAACCACCGCCACACCCACACACACAACACCGACACACCACACACAGACACACATTGCAGCACATCAGCCACTACACACGCACAGCACACCGATCACACAACCAACACACCGGACACACACACAGGGAGGGAGGGAGGGAGAGAGACACAGGACGGGAAGGAGAGAGAAAGGCCAGAAGAGAGCGTCAGAGAGACAGATCAGAGAAGAGAGAGGGAGCGACGAAAAAAGGGGAGTCAGACCAGAGGAGAGTGAGAGCGAGAGGAGGAGCGAGAGAAGGCAGAGGCAGTCCGGACGAGATGCGATAGACAGACAGCTAGGAGTAGATGATACTAACAGACATGATTGATAGATCGATCATAATCCGATGGATTGATCGATCATTCGATAGGATAGAATAGCTAGATAGATATAGATAGGTAGATAGATAAATAGATAGATAGCGAAATAGATAGATAGAAATAGATTAGACAGATAGATAATACAATAGCTGAAATGATCTGAGGATAGATCGATCAATGCGATTGATCGTTACGATCGTATCCTATCCCGATAGATCGATCGGACAAAAAATAAAACCGGGAGGAGACAAAGAAGCCAACAGACGAGACAAGGACCGAGAGAGAGAGAGAGAGGAGAGAGAGAGAGAGGAGAGAGAGAGAGAGGGAGCTGTCACATTAACAACGAGACGAGTGTTACAAGGTTCCCGCCACCACCCCAACACCCCCGGACTGTTTTTAAGGCCGAGGTGCAATGCACCAGCAAGACAAACGGCAAGCGGATACCATCGCACAGTTATTGACTGTGATGTGCTGGCCCACAATGCCGTGCAGCAAAATACTTTATCTTTCTCCCATATCTGTCATCGGAGACTAGCATCTTGGGGGTGTGGTCTGCCAAAAAGAGCAGCTCCAGGTAAACATAGGAGTGTGTTGGTTTATTGCGTTCTTGGAACAACTCCCTCAAGAGGTGTCACACTGCCTTGAAAGAAGAATGACCCAGTGCTCTGGGGCCGTTTTTCTTTCTTCCCCTAATCTTATTCTTGAGCCTTTCTTAAAAAAAACTCTAGAGGTTGAATAGTAGGGATGTGACTATATATCGTATGGTTCACCTGGTCTGTCTGTCTGTCTTTATTTGATCTGATTTATCTGTAATTCTGTCTATCTAATGGCTGCTGGCCTGCCTGTCCATTTTTTTTTAACGTCTGCGGCGCTACTTATCTATCTATATCAAGTCGATGTACATACTATTCATCTACCAACCATATATCTATCTATCTTATCTATCTATCTATCTATCTATCTTATGTGTCTATATATCATCTATCTGTCTATGTACTCTATGTATACTACTACTATCTATCTATCTATAGGCTTAAATGTTAACATGCTTCGATAACGAAATATAAGCGGTGAATTGCATGTCACAGAGAAACATAAAAACTTAAACCTTCATCAAAAACCCACACGACCACAAAACGCGTTTACGGAAACTGAGAAAGCGGCACCCCAACACAGCACACGGACACGGCCACACACACACACAGCACACACCACAAGCGCACACGCACACACGCATGCACGCACGCACGCGCATCTACGACACACATCCACACCCATCCAAACCCACACCCACACAACCATCCTAGCACACATTCACTCTCTCATTAGGCCTCATTCCTCTCTCTCCGCTCCGTCTTCCTCTCCCACTCCTCCTCACTCTCCTCTCTCTCCTCTTCTCTCCTCTGGTCAGTCTGTTTTCAACTGTTTATCGTAGTCCGATTTGACTGTCCATGTGAGCATCTGCATTCTCCTCTGTTTATTCTCCCAGTCTGACTATTACTAGACCTACTGATTCCAGGAACTCATAGTACAACTCCAACTACTTTCTTCCCACTCTCCCTATCCCCCCAAATCCTCACCTAGCAAGCAAACCAACACACCAAAACAATAAACACAAAGAAAACAGACTGAAGTTAACATCCACAACCTTACAAAGAATGTATAATAAACCTCCCATTAAAACAAGACTTGCTACAGCAAAAGCAGCAGCAACAACAACAACAACACCAGGAATTAATAGTATCTGCACACGCCATTGTCTGATTTGTTCTCCGCGTGATGTATTATTTTTTTGGTACGTGAATAAGGAAACGCAATAGACAGAAAGAAAATGAAAGAAAGAAATTACAGCTAAAAAATACAAAAAGACACAAATTATCTCTTCAATCTTTTTTGAAAGGAGTGGACGGGGGAAAGGGAGGGGGGAATGAAAGATGTATGTGAGTGTATATAGAATTATATGATTGATGGATGCAAAGCTGCACTTCAAGCAATTAAGGGCAAACGCCTTCACCACCCCTCGACATAAAATAAAATGGCTCTCCACAGACAAACATGTTATCCTGTTGCATTTATGCCATGCCTAGGACCTAAGAGGCATGGAGGACGGACCCAACTTCACAGACACACAGACATATGCAGTTTGTAAGTCATTTTTTTTTAGGAACACAAACTTTTGACATTTGACAACACTTTGGTGGGGACTAAAGACAGACGCGTATATGATGTAGCGTTGCGTTTTGGTACTTGTTGGACAGGTTGGGGTGGATAAGAGAGAGAAGACAGAGGAGAGAGAGAGAGAGAAGAGATAGAGAGCGAGAGAGAGAGCATGGGGGGTACGGGGGGGGGGGGTGGGGAGTGGGGGGGGGGGGGGGGGGGGGGGGGGGGGGGAGTATGATAGGGAGGCGGTAGGTGTAAGTTTTTTGGGGGACAGGTAGAACCATAAGGGGAAGGAACGAAGGGTTAGAGTAAGAACGAATGGGAGGGGGGTGGATAATGTGGATTGGGTGCGGGTAGTCAGATATTACAGGGCCAAGCGATAGCAATACATTGATTGGTGGCACGCCTGGTGTGTGGGAAATACGGAGAAAAGAAAGTAAAAAGTGGGGAAACAGATAGGGTTCTCCTTTTCCTCCTGCTCTCCCCCCTTCATAGAAGAAAGAGAAATTTAATTATCAATGAGGGAAACGTCGCCCCGGTTTCTCTCAGAGCGAGAAAGAGAATTACATTTGTAGGCGACAGCGGGACAACGCTTTGTCGACCAAAACGGGCCAATCTTTTTTTCACGAGTCCACAGCAATTTAAAGCGACAAAACATGGGGACCTGATTTAAAACAAAGTCCACATACCCGCCTTCCATCTGCCGGCTCCCAACCCAGCCAATAAAAAAACGGCCAACCAGCGAAATGTTCTCCCCCATCATCTGTCATCTTGGGACGTTTCGAGGCGAGGCGTGAAGATTCAGCATCAGGCGGCCAGAGAGATTTTTTGATTTTTTCATTTCACATTGTAGTAAACAAATCCTATGAAATCAGCACTTTCTTTTCTCTCAAATGTAGGATTCGATTGATGTGTGGGCTTTTTGTCTCCACCAAAGAGATTGTGCTTTTGGAAATGTCTGTTGGTTTGTTGATATGTTAGTGAGATTACACAGAAACTTTTAAAACGATCTGATAGAAACTTCATTTGAGAGAAATGTGGAGCAAAACACGAAGCAGTTTTATTTTCAGTCAAGATCCTGGAGCAAATTCGAATCAAAGAGCGGCTTTAAGATTTACCTGGCAGATTACTGCTTTTTTTTTTTAACCCAGTGCATATAAAAACTGTTGCCTTATTGCCTACACCTTATGATAAATACCTATGAAGCCATATTTCCATTCAATCTAAACATTTCTAGTGACATGAACGGCAATATTTTGCATTTCATCCTTTCGTTAAAAAATGTGCTTTGAAAAGTCACTCTATCAGGATGTAACCTGAAATGCTTCCCATGACAGAAAAAACAATGTTTTCACTCATCAACCACTTCATAGAGATTCCAAATTAAAGCCTACACACCAATCCCATTAATGCCCCATGTTACAGTTATTACACCTTTTCCCTTTATTTTGGTGTGCGACCAGATCGAATGGCAGATACATCATCTGTTTGCTTTGGCCCGAGGTCTGTGCGCTCTATGCGCCCCTCTAGATTTAAAATCCAATGAACGTGTGTTCGCATGTGTCGATAGGTTGAACATGTTTTCTTGTAAAGGTTGTAAATTGATGCTTGAAGAAAACGACAGCCTTTAGCATACATGCACAGCCAGGAAAGGATGACACGCTTACAGAAAAAGAAGGAATTATAAAAGGAAAGAGAGACTGACAGACAGAGAGATAGACAGACAGACAAAAGACAGAAGGAGAGACAGAGACAGACAAATATGTGTGCGCGCGCGCGCGCGCGCAGCACACACACACACACACACACACACTACACACACACACACACACTCTCTCTCTCTCTCACAGCACACACACCACACACAACACACACACACACACACACACAGAGGGAGAGAGGGATGGAGGTGAGGAGATGAGGAAGGAAGAAAAGGAGAGAGACAGAGAAAGAGAGAGAGAGTCAGAGAGAGAGAGAGCCAGACAGCTATGGTGAGACAGGCCATTCCACCAGCCAGCCAGCCAGACAGACAGACACTTAGACACAGACACAGAGAAGAATGAAATGTAATGCAATGAAATTTTATTCAGGATAAGTTCACAGCCCCTTCTAATGGGGGATTACATTCAAAACTTAGCATGGTGAGTGTAACAACATCAACGATAAAATGACACTTGTATGAAATACAATCTACTACACAAGTGCGTGAAGTACAATCTACTGACCCTGATCTTGACTTTGATACTAGGATATCAGTATTCACAAAACATTGGTGAGGTCAATACATTTTTTAACTAAAGACAGCAGCTTGCCTCTTAAAGGCTCTATAGAAATGTATACGCAAATAGACCCTTGCCTGTTTACCATAGCAGGCACATTAAAGTACTGTCAGAAACTACATTATACTATGGATAATACACTGCCATATCTGAAACACCAAATCTGAAGTTCGTCATATGATGTTTTCTATATGTCTGTTGATATCAAGTGAAAAATACATTTTCGCAAAAACTGGATGATTTGAACCTTCTGTATCATGAAAGCCTATCCTTTTCCTGATATGTTTCATGCCAGGTTCATGCCTCCTGTATGACTGAGTCTTTTATCGAAATACTTGCAAGAATTAATTCACATTTTCCACACCTTGTTAAGCCATTCAAATCCAAAATCATTTAGAAATAGCATCGAACGAATACCTGACGCCCATGTGGTTTTACCTCACGTGAATCTAACAAAAATAACATTTTATAAGGTTTCAAGGTAACCTCTAATCACTCGTCCGTGATTTACATAAATAGGGTAATGTACGGCATTTTATACGCTAGATTACGAAGTGTTTCATATGGACTCCTAAAACTTTCCTGAGAGCATACATATGAAACCTTTTCAATATGAACAGCAGCAGCAGCATCCAATCCGTTGAGAGCAATGGGTTCCACCTGAGCATAAAAAAATGTTAACAGTACTCTAAGCGAATCATTATTAAGCACGTCCAATCATTGCAAGATTATAACAATGCGTTTGTGGCCCTGCTTGGGAATCTTTAACTCCCGCAACAAGCAGCCATAAACTAGGTAAAAAAAAAAATAAAACCAAGATATTTACAACAGTCAGTTAACAACAGCCATTTGCTCACAGTTAACAGACCATCTCTCTCGTGCTGCAAGGTACCCTCCTTTTCTGAATACAACAATATTTCTCTTTTCCATATTTATCTTAAGCTGGGGTCTAGATGCTGTATTACATACATTGTACGACTGGATCTGAAGGGCCTGCAGGAATTTTTGGCAACAAACCTATATTATCTTTCAATTTTGCCCGTCGCCCACACCAGCACACAGCCGCTGACAAGGTCCCTCCAGCTGTCTGTGTCCGGGGCCAGTCGCTCCAGCTGCCCCCATGTGTGGCCCCATCTTCTTGGCATCTGCGTCCAGGTTCCTCGGCCGTCCTCTCTTACATTTTCCCTGGGGTTTCCACCTGAGGGCTTGTCTCGTGGTGACGGTGGCTAGCTTACGCAGAATGTGGCCTATCCACCTCCAGCGGCGTTGTTGTACAACAGCTCCCGTCGGCTCTGTCTCTTGTCTGCTGCCATAGTTTTTCATTGCTGATCTTGTCAGGCCACCGTATGTGGAGGATTCGTCTCAGGCAATTGTTGATGAATGTATATTATCATTCGTCTCAGGCAATTGTTGACGAATGTATATTATCTGCCAATAACAAAGTGAATAATTCAAATGTGTCAGGAGACAGTATTGTACTGTGTCTTCCCTTCTCTATTATTTCTTATGCCAGTTCGTCGATATACACGGAAAACAAAAGAGGACTGCATGCATCTCCTTTGCTTTACACCTTTTGTACAAACTAAGTAGTCCACAAAATCGCCTTCACATTTAAGCTTGTCTTTACACAATTATGCATGCTCGTAATACATCAATGAATCTTGCCCTTTATTCTGTTCTGTTTTCTTTCGAAGTATTGGCCAAAGCATTTTTTCAGATATTGAATCAAATATATTTTCGAAGACAATAAAGGCAATATATGATTTGTGATTCCAGGAAAACTGATTCTGCACACATTGCCAAAGTGTCAACATTTGACCAAGAGTTGAATAACCTTTCCTAAAACCAATTGCCAATCCCCCTGTACTCTTATTAAGTTCCACCCACTCTTGTAGTGTACAGTTAATCATAGAACAATATTACGTACTACTTATATCACTAAGTGATATGCCCATGTAGTCGGTTTTGGATCATTGATTTCACCTTTCTTAAA
>JADBJO010005334.1:147500-160000 GCA_016801955.1 Conus betulinus | reverse complement strand
ACAGTGGTGGTCAGGTGATGATGGTGACAGTGGTGGTCAGGTGAGATGACAGTGGTGGTCAGTGACAGGTGGTCAGGTGAAGATGGTGACAGTGGTGGTCAGGTGATGATGGTGACAGTGGTGGTGGTCAGGTGAAGATGGTGACAGTGGTCAGGTGAAGATGGTGACAGTGGTGGTCAGGTGATGATGGTGACAGTGGTCAGGTGAAGATGGTGACAGATGGTGGTGAGTGGTGGTGGTGTCAGGTGATGATGGTGACAGTGGTGGTGACAGTGGGTCAGGTGAAGATGGTGACAGTGGTGGTCAGGTGATGATGGTGACAGTGGTGGTCAGGTGAAGATGGTGACAGTGGTGGTCAGGGTGAAGATGGTGACAGTGGTGGTCAGTGTGAAGATGGTGACAGTGGTGGTCAGGTGAAGATGGTGACAGTGGTGAAGATGGTCAGGTGGTCATGTGATGATGGTGACAGGTGGTCAGGTGAAGATGGTGACAGTGGTCAGTGGTCAGTGGTGAAGATGGTGACAGTGGTGGTCAGGTGAAGATGGTGACAGTGGTGGTCAGGTGATGATGGTGACAGTGGTGGTCAGGTGAAGATGGTGACAGTGGTGGTGGTCAGGTGAAGATGGTGACAGTGTGTGGTCAGGTGAAGATGGTGACAGTGGTGGTGGTCAGGTGAAGATGGTGACAGTGGTGTCAGGTGAAGATGGTGACAGTGGTGGTCAGGTGATGATGGTGACAGTGGTGGTCAGGTGAAGATGGTGACAGTGGTGGTCAGGTGATGATGGTGATGGTGGTCAGGTGAAGATGGTGACAGTGGTGGTGGTCAGGTGAAGATGGTGACAGTGTGGTCAGGTCAGGGTGAAGTGGTGGTCATGTGTGACAGTGGTCAGGTGATGATGGTGACAGTGGTGGTCAGGTGAGATGGTGACAGTGGTGGTCAGGTGAAGATGGTGACAGTGGTGGTGGTCAGGTGAAGATGGTGACAGTGGTGGTCAGGTGAAGATGGTGACAGTGGTGGTCAGGTGAATGATGGTGACAGTGGTGGACAGTGGTCAGGTGAAGATGGTGACAGTGGTGGTCAGGTGAAGATGGTGACAGTGGTGGTCAGGTGAAGATGGTGACAGTGGTGGTCAGGTGAAGATGGTGACAGTGGTGGTCAGGTGAAGATGGTGACAGTGGTGGTCAGGTGAAGATGGTGACAGTGGTGGTCAGGTGATGATGGTGACAGTGGTGGTGGTCAGGTGATGATGGTGACAGTGGTGGTCAGGTGAAGATGGTGACAGTGTGGTCAGGGTGACAGTGGTGGTCAGACAGTGGTGGTGGTGGTGGTCAGGTGATGGTGACAGTGGTGGTCAGGTGAAGATGGTGACAGTGGTGGTCAGGTGAAGATGGTGACAGTGGTGTGTCAGGTGAAGATGGTGACAGTGGTGGTGGTCAGGTGAAGATGGTGACAGTGGTGGTCAGGTGAAGATGGTGACAGTGGTGGTCAGGTGAAGATGGTGACAGTGGTGGTCAGGTGAAGGTGACAGTGGTGGTGGTGACAGTGGTGGTCAGGTGAAGATGACAGGGTGGTCAGTGGTGGTGACAGGTCAGGTGAGATGGTGACAGTGGTGGTCAGGTGAAGATGGTGACAGTGGTGGTCAGGGAAGAGTGGTGGACAGTGGTGGTCAGGTGTGATGATGGTGACAGTGGTGGTCAGGTGAAGATGGTGACAGTGGTGGTCAGGTGAAGATGGTGACAGTGTGGTCAGTGGTCAGGGTGAAGATGGTGACAGTGGTGGTCAGGTGATGATGGTGACAGTGGTGGTCAGGTGATGATGGTGACAGTGGGTCAGGTGATGATGAGTGGTGACAGTGGTGGTCAGGTGAAGATGGTGACAGTGGTGGTCAGGTGACAGTGATGGTGACAGTGGTGGTCAGGTGATGATGGTGACAGTGGTGGTCAGGTGATGATGGTGACAGTGGTGGTCAGGTGAAGATGGTGACAGTGGTGGTCAGGTGATGATAGTGACAGTAACTGGGGATCAGGTGAAGACAATGACAATTTTCTATAGTCAGGTGTCTATGGCGACAGTTTCTGGCGTTCTAACGGTTCCAGCATCTGTATGTGACAGCCACACTGGTTATGTAGTGATAGCTGTTGATGATTGTCAGGTGCTGACAATGACATTGTTCCGCCTTTCGTTGACCACTATGACTGGACTGCAGATTAGCTTTGTTGTAGACAGCGTCGCAACGTCAACCACAGTCTGCCGTGTTCATGTGTCTAATGGCCCTAGCGTCACAAACGACGAGTTCTCATCACAACGATCTATCGTCGCGTGTGTACGCGTCAGGGTAAACTTTCTAGTTCTGTAAATCTTGCAATCGACCATAATCGATAATATCAAAGGCTTAAGAGAAATCTATACAGACTGGTACTGCGGACATTGAGAACAGAGACAACATATGCCAGAACCTCTTCTGATGATTCTGTGACGCCACGTTGACAATGGCAGATCGTATTACAGGTACTAGAACTACCAGATGCCCAGATTTGATGACCACGCCCTTTAAAGAGCCTTACGTGGATAACGTACATCTTTGTGCTGTTTGTCTGTTTACATCTAGCATCGCTAAAGTGACATTAAAGCGATACAGATTCGCTCCAAAGTATTCGAGGTCTATTATCTTGCTTTATATGCTACAGACTAAAGCATCCCATAAAAAGCAAGTGCTTTATCTTGGTTTGATATTTTTGAGTGCACAAGTGTGATAAATCATGCGTTGAGAACTTCTGATTTTCTGTGTTATACACAGACAACTGTAGTAACAGTTATGACACGAAGCCAGAAAACGAAAACGAGAAGACGAGAGAGAGAGAGAGGAGAGAGAGAGAGAGAGAGAGAGAGAGAGGGAGAGAGAGAGAGAGAGAGAGAGAGAGAGAGAGAGAGAGAACGAACGAACGAACGAATTTTATTTTTCAGAGGGTAGTGGAGTAAGCATAACTGCTTTTTTACATCCAGCCCTCCGGGGCCAAAAGAAAAGAAAAGAAAGAAAAGATACAAGTTCTGAAATATAATAATACCAAATGCAACAAACCTAATGTACAGAAGTGAGAGAGGAGAGAGAGACGAGAGAGAGAGAGAGAGAGAGAGGAGAGAGAGAGAGACAGAGACAGAGACAGAAGAGAGACAGACAGACAGACAGACAGACACAGACAGAGACAGAGAGAGACAGAGATAGAGATAGAGAGACAGAGAGACAGAGACAGAGACAGAGAGTGAGAGAGAGAGAGACGGAGACAGAGACAGAAAGAATGGAAACGTGACAAAGAGAGTATAGTTATTACAAGGGTACATCTTCAGACAGAATACTAATTTGTTTTTGACTCAGACATAAAGAAAACATGTGGACAGAAAGACCAAAAGAGCGAGAGACGGTGAGACACACATACACAAGACAGAGACTCAGAGAGAGAGAGAGAGACAGAGACAGACAGACAGGAGACAGACAGACAGACAGACAGACAGACAGACAGACAGACAGACAGACAGACAGACAGAAAGAAAAACAGAAAGACAGACAGAGGCAGAGGTGCGCATAAACTTCGACGCTTGCTAAAAATGAAGATCTTGACTGCAGATGTATAACACTCATGGGTAACGCCAAACTAAAATCTTGTCGAGTGATTCACGTCTGTCGCTGTCGCGTTAAAGTGTTTATTGTTTGTGATTGAATTGAATATTGAACAACAACAAAAAGTTTGCCGTCCTGAATACGTTATTTCTCATTTTGACTGGGGGGGGGGGGGGGGGGGGGGGGGGGGGGGGGGGGGGGGGGGGGGGGGGGGTGGAGGTGGGGGGGGAGTCTCACCAAGTTCGTACAAACATGTAACTTCTTCTTCTGACTGACCCTTTGACACACCACCGACGGATGACAATCGCTGTCACTTGGTTTTCAGGATGTCGGACAGGTGATCAAACAGCACAGGGAAAAGACAAACAGCAACTTTTCAACTAGATCAAAGGTCAACATTTCCCTCAGCATTTGAGATGTGATCGGTAGACCTGACGCACGCGGGCATTCGTCTAGGGAACGACCTTTAAGGGTTTTGATGATGGAGCCGACAGAAGCCGCGCGCCGTTTCAAAAACTGCGCGCCATTAAGCGCGGTTTTATATGTAAGAAAACGCGCGTCTTTCATCCAAGATTGCGAGCATTCCAGCATTTTTTTTCATGCTTGTAAGCTCACCCGCACTTCTGACGATATTCAAATTAAAAAAAAAAAAAAAAAAAAAAAAACGTTTTCCCCCGGTCAGTTGATCATTTTATGTTTACCTATAAACATGAGGATCGCGTGCCAGTCTCTGTCTCTGTCTCTGTGTGTCTGTCTCTGTGTCTGTGTGGTGTGTGTGGTGTGTGTGTGTGTGTGTGTGTGTGTGTGTGTGTGTGTGTTGTGTACGCGCGCATAGACGTGAGAGAGAGAGAGAGAGAGAGAGAGAGAGAGAGACAGAGACAGAGACAGAGACAGAGAGAGAGAGTGTGTGTGCGAGCCGTGAGAGAGTGTGTGTTGTGTGTGTGTGTGTGTGTGTGTGTGTGTGTGTGTGTGTGTGTGTGTGTGTGTGGTGTGTGTGTGTGTGTGTGTGTGTGTGCGTGCGTGCGTGCGTGCGTGCTTTCGTGCGTGCGTGCGTGCGTGCATGCTTTCGTGTGTGTGTGCATGTGTGTGTGCATGTGTGTGTGTGTGTGTGTGTGTGTGTGTGTGTGTGTGTGTGTGTGTGTGTGTGTGGTGTGTGTGTGTGTGTGTGCGTGCGTGTGTGTTTGTGTGTGTGTGTGTGTGTGTGGTCTGTGTCTGTGAGTCTGTGTGTCTCTGTCTGGGGTGCAGTGGATGAGTTGTTATGCATTTTTCGTTGATAAAGGTTGATAAACGAAAGCTCACACGAAATCAACATTAATTACACAACTGAAATGCACACATCATGTTAACCATCGCACTTTGATTGCCTGCCTTAGACACAACAATGTAGGCCTTTGAAAAGAGTAGACATACTGCTTTAAATCTCCATGAATCAAATCGATTTCACATCCATTTTGCGCCCAGTTTGAGGAGATAAGTGATTGTTCGTTCTTCGTATTTCATTGCCTTGAATGTTGTTTGTCCTGCCCCCGAAGAAGACCAAAGAGGTCGAAACGCGTCGTGTTTTGTCTTGTAATTTTGTTTGTCTCGTTCCTTCGGCGGAAATACTTCATCTGTTTTTTTGTTCTCCCTTTAGTGGGAACTGTGTTTTTGCGTGTCTGTCTGTGAGTCTGTGTGTCTGTCCATGGTCAAAATGTTTTTCCACTCGCTCTAGACAAAACTTCTGGGCCGATCTTTCCGAAAATGTGTAGGTATGTTCATTATAGGTCACGGATGATATCCATTGTTTTATTTTACCAGAACAGCCGTTACTAACGGCTATAACGGCCCAAAACGGTTGTCTTCTTTATATGAATATCTCAGTGACGAAACACATTTTGACGCATGTTTGATTGTGACGTCAAATACATTATGACGCATCTTTGATTGAGACGTTTTTCTGGAAGATAAAACTGGGAGTACGTTCATATGCTTTGCATTTTGTTTTAAGTCTGCTCCGTTTCTTCTGTCCTTCCTCCTCCATCCCTTCATGGTCGTCCTGACTACAGCTTTGCTTTGCTAACGTCGTTAGGAAGAGGAGGGGGGGGGGGGGGGGGGGTGGAAGGGTGGCGGAGGGGAGAAGAAGATAAGGTCGGGGGAGCAGGGAGGGGACGGAGGGGAGGAGGGGTAAGGTAGAGGGACAGACGGAGGCGAGGGAATTAATTACCATTACCGCTATCCTGTGTGTGACGTCATCTTGTCTGTGACACAGCTGTTCCTTCGCTTTCGCTCCGGTGTCAACACTATGGCAGGCGAGTTTGTTTGTTTGTTCTTAACTTTTTTTTTGATTGCCTTTTCTTCTCTTTTCTTTTCTTTTCTTTTCCTTCTTTTATTTTCTTCTCCCACTCCAATCATTCTGCCTTCCCCCATTCCTCCCTGTCCTCCCTGCGCCCGCCTTGTTATACGCTCTGAATGGGGGAGGGGAGGGGGGCGGTGGTACAGAGGTAGGAGTGAAGGTGGATGTGAAGACAAACGGGGAGGTAAATGGGATGGGGGCGTGGGGTGGGGGAGCGGTGTGAAGAATATGAGGAGGTGGGTCGGTAGGTATGTATGTGTGTGTGGGGAAGGGAGGGGAATTGAAGGTAGGGTGGGGGGTAAGTGGCAGAATCTCCAATTTAAGAAGAAAAAAAAGTACGTGGGAGGTGAGAGATACGCGTTAGAAGAATCGGTTGAGGGGGTGGATGGTGGGAAGGGGGTGGTGTGGAGGTGGGTGGGTGGTGGGAAGGGGGTGGTGGTGGGAAGTTGTTTTTTTTTTTTTTCGGAGGTAAAGCTGATGGGACATTCCTCACTGAATTCAGCTGAACTTTGAAAGGAACTGAAAGCCCGGCCCGCTCAGCCCCGGTAACAGGCAATCCACAGCAAGCAGGACAAGGAGAGGTCAAATCGTCTGGGGAAATTCAGCAGAGGGAAACACAACACTGCCACAGAGTCACCGAAGTGCTATTCAGTGGTGCTTCCTCTGACTCAACATACTTAGGACACTGCCTACAAAGCCCCCCCCCCCCCACCCCCCCCCACCCCCACCCCCCTACTGAAAGCATTAATTGCTTACCCGCGGTACCAGTTTTAGTGAGCTCTCCCTCCGGAAGACGTCACCATGTCCGTCCAACGACAATTCCTATGGATTTGCTAATATCGGTGACCCCCCTACAGAACTAAGCCAAAAGCACAGACTGAAGAATATGAGACTTTTTAAAGCTGATCGGTGAGAATGAAAACGGCGAAGATGATGCTGTAGATTTTAATTCTGTCTGAGCGTGCATGACAGAGCTGACCTCTACGTTTACTTTCGTAATAAATCTTAACGTCAAGCAGGCCCGAGAGATACAGACTCCTGCAGTGTTGGCCAGTAAAATTTGAGCAAAACTCTTAGAGCAACGCTTCAAGGAGATGAAACTCAACTGTGTGGTCCCAGTCTTCCCAGATGAGCCTAAAGCAAACTCAGGTCTGGGTCTCGGCTAGTCGGAACAGAAAAAAAAAAAAAAAAAAAAGAAAAAAAAACACGTGGGACACACGTAATTCGCCATAGGTTTATTTCGCGCATGTTCTTACTTACGACGTACTTTCGATTGGCCAAATAGCCTGTATTTCGTGAAGTAGGCACCATGAGCCATTAAACAGCACCACTTGTTGGCACAAGAGTATTTCGGTTCACGCAGGCTAGAAATAAACCTTCTCGCAAGCCATGTCTTACTATAGTAAACGTTTCATTTGTGACCGATCCGATCGACGGTCATTTGGTTCACTGAAGGAATGAGAAAGGGCACAAAGGAAGAATGAGAGAAACGCCACGTTTTGGGATCTCTGTGAGAATTATTTTCGCGCACCTGTATGAGTTATGTGTTAACGCAACAGATTCCAAATGCCGTTACTCTAAACGTCTTGTGTCTGAGAGAGAGAGAGAGAGAGAGAGAGAGAGAGAGAGAGAGCTGACAGTGAAACATATGTCGTCGCGTGACATGGCTTTGTGTTCGGAGACTGAAGTCTGTAAGGATTTAGGGGGTTTTCTGGATTAGTCCCCTCCACCCTCACTCCCACCCCAATCCACCCCAGCCCCCTCTCTCCCGTAAAATCGATTAACTCATGTGCCTCCTGGAATGAAAACGATGAGAAGAAAAATGTTTGTGGCCAGGCTACAGGGACGACTGTATTTGTTCACTGTTTCATCAGGTCATCATCATCATCATCATCATCATCATCGTGGTGGTGGTGGTGGTGGTCATCATCATCATCAATCTTCTTCTTCTTCTTCGCATTCTTCTTCGCATTCTTCTTCTTCTTCTTCTTCGCGCTTTCTTCTCTTCTTTTTCTTTTTCTTCTTCTTCTTTCTCATTCTTCTTCGCATCTTCTTCTTCGCATTCTTCGCATTCTTCTTCTTCATTGAGAGTAGCCTATATATACAGTGCCTGACCTTTGTGAGACCAGACTCTTAGCGCTTCACAATACACGCTCTTGTGTACACAACGGTTGCCGACCTGGGTAAAGTCGACTGAAGAGTTGCCTGCTGCCGCTACATGCAGTCGTCTCCCTTGTCATTCAGTCAATATCACTCATTCTTTCGACCATTTACCTGGGAATATTTACGGTGAGCACAAGATGTTAAGCGTGCTTTCACGTACAAAACCTGAGTTTCTGACTTTATTTGAAGAACTCTTCGTGAAATGGAGTCATTTGAAGAACTCTTCGTGACATAGAGTTCAAACCATGTTAATACTGAAGGAAAAAAAAAATCCCTCTGTACCAAAACGGCCCGTTGTGGATTCGAACCCGAAACCCCAGGATTAGAAGTCGGGCGCCAACTGAGTTAATCTGACCCCTCCCGCTCTTCTATTTTTCTTCATTATCCCTCTCCCTCTCTCTCTCTCTCTCTCTCTCTCTCTCTCTCTCTCTCTGTCTGTGTGTGTGTGTGTGTGTGTGTGTGTGTGTGTGTGTGTGTGTGTGTGTGTGTGTGTGTGTGTGTGCGCGCGCGCGCGTGCACGCGCGCGCATGTGTATGTGTGTGTGCGCGTGTGTCTGCCTCCTCTTTACCCCCTCTGTCTCCCCCTTTCCCCCATCCTTCCTCTCTTTCCCCCCATTCATTTCTCTTTCCCTATATTTTCCCTCACTCGCTCCTCCCTCCCTCTCCCCCCCCCCCCCCCCCCCCCCCCCCCACCCCCGCTGCTGCCCCCGCCCCTCCCCTCCTTCTCCTTTCCAGTGTGCCCCTGGCCCTTTGAGCCCCATGTGTGCCCCTGGCCCTTTGAGCCCCATGTGTGCCCCTGGCCCTTTGAGCCCCATGTGTGCCGGGCACTGGTGAACAAACAAAAGGAAAGACAATAGAGTTTGGCGGCCGCCTTGTTAATTAGCTGCCGTCTTCACCCCCTCAGCAACCGTCTGGACTATGTGTGTACATATGTGTGGTGTGTGTGTGTGTGTGTGTGTGTGTGTGTGTGTGTGTGTGTGTGTGTGTGTACATGTGTGTGTGTGTGTGTGTGTGTGTGTGTGTGTGTGTGTGTGTTTGTGTGTGTGTGTGTCCAAAGGAAGAGGGTTAACAGGAGGAAGAGACAGTGAATAGTAAGTAGGATACGTGTTGCGTGGGTGTGGCAACAATAACGATTAAAACATTTGCAGTGACGATAGTGAAGTTAACTCTTGTCTGACCATGTGGCCGACACGGAAAGAATAAGTGAAAGATTACATTTGTACACAGCAGAAAGAGCGCACGAACAATGTACGTTTATACGTATCATCCGATTTTCGCACATCCACATCATTAACGTAGATTGGACCATGACAACAGGACTTGAAAAGAGGACGAGAACTGATAGCTCTACAGTTTTTATGTGTTGATATAAACCTTGTTTGAATAAGAAAAACGTGACAGCATCTTGAATCCAACTCAAGTTACATTTACAAATGGAACCAGTTATATATGTTCCCTGTTTAGAAACTCCATCCGGTTTGAATTTAGCGACGAAGAACATGACGGTTTTTTCAAGATCAATCAGCTGATCTAGGTCGTTACTTCTTATGAGATCTGGGTGCCAGAAACATCTGTCACTTTTTTCTCAAAACATTCAACACAGATGGAGATCAGTTTGCAGGGCCTAACTTCAAACAGGTCAAGAAAACTGATCTTATTACTAGGATTTGGAAAGAGAGGGGATTAATTACCGCCAAGAACAGACAAACAAAGTACAGGACTAGACACAACACATTTTGACCTCTTGGGTGTTCTTCAGGACTAAAATTTGTTAAGCTAACACATCATTGAATCCTAATTTACATACATAGTTCTTAACTATGTTGCCATATTCCGTTTTCATCACACAATATAATAGCGTTTTCTGGGGTATTTTTTCGTCGGGAAAAAACCCTGATCTGCACCAGTACCTGATGATATATATGTCAGAAACAAAATATGCGGTAACTTTGGCACATTCCTTAATTGTAGTTATTTTTAATTGCTCCTTCCAACTCCTAAAACAATTTGGAATGTTATCATTTCCAATCTTTCGACGGCTCCAGAATTCTCATCTCCAACCATGCAAGTGAATGGATGTTTTTTGGATGTTGACATTTTCATGGGCAGTATCAGCTGATAATGACTCGAACTCCAGCTGGTAATGATTCGAACTCGGATAACCACCTTTTAACACTCAAAATCAATTATCAAACACATTTAGGCCGGTTTGAAACGGCAAAAAAATATATATATATTGCTCCTGAGTTAAAGTAACTGGGCTTCACGTATATTTGTGTGCCTGCACGAAACAACTTTTCATGATCTCTCAGGAATCAGGCATCTTAAAAGATAAATAGTTTTCGTCTTTCCCATATGGACTTTGGTTCCATTTTCTGCAGTAAGTCTCTGGTCATTCGATATTCTTCTGAACGGCATTCTTGGAAAGATGTGTCTGGAATTGTGAGAAGATAAATTTTTCAACAGTTTGGAGAGAGACCAAGGTCAGGATGGAGACAGCACGACAATTCCCCAGACATTCAGGAGCAAGACCATGCTCTTTCAGGAGAGGGGTCACCACAGCTGGTGTTCAGCTGCTCTGGTACAATGCCAGTGGATAAAGAAATGTTCATGGTCTCTGCAACTATTAGCATCACA
Source organism: Conus betulinus (assembly GCA_016801955.1). NCBI lineage: Eukaryota > Metazoa > Mollusca > Gastropoda > Neogastropoda > Conidae > Conus > Conus betulinus. Next base: position 149,252 of record JADBJO010005334.1, on the reverse strand, counting down.
TCATCAAGGGTAATTTTAATTTCAGACGAAATCATTTGTTTAATCATTATATCATTACAAAAAAAAAGAAAACAAAGAAAGAAGCTATTGCAGAACAAAAGGGGGCCGGAACAGCCTACTTGGTAGAGCGCCGGACTCGTAATCTCGGGGTTGCGGGTTCACATCTCCGCCGGGCCGTTTCGATACAGGGGGATTTTTCCCCGGGAGTTAAAATTGGTTCTGACTCTATTCCCCATACAGTCCTTCGAATGAGACTCTAAACCGAGGTTCCGTGTATGAACGCACGCACAACATCTTGCACACACGTAAAATCCCATCACCAACTTTCGGAAGAGAAGCCAGTTTGGCCATAGCATGCACCTTCCCCGAAGTTGGAGTATCACTGCCTAATGGCGGGATACTAAAAAAAAAATGTTCATACACAAAAAGTGTCGGAATAATCAACATGATGATTGTGAACACTAACAGAAAGAAGAAATAAGTAATTGTGGAAACCAAACTTTGGCAAAGAATTCTGTTCATAACTACAACTATGACCGATAAAGACTTGGTTTTCAAAAAAGGGAAAAAAGGAGCGGAAGGGGAGGGGAGGGGGGGGGGGTAAGAGAGAAAGGATTGGAAATGGAGGAAGAGGATGTTAGAAGACTAAACCATCACATTTTGCCTCTTCACACAACCAGGTGTCCTGCCAGGAGTCGCCTTACGTCTCCTGGTGAACAATCATCAGCAGACCCCGGTTTGCTGTGTCAGTCCGTCCATGGTCACCAGCACAGAGTTATTACTGGCAAGATAGTCAGAGGAAGATCTGAACTGCAGCGGGTCGAAAATGGTGGGTTTTGATCAAAAGAAATTACCGCGGTTTTTCTGTGCCAGTGATTACCAGTGTAGGGTGCTTGCCTGAGAAGTTCTTTAGCTTTCTGAAAACTCCAGTGAGGCAGATAGATGACAGGGTGGGAACAGGAGAGAGAGAGAGAGAGAGAGAGAGAGAGAGAGAGAGAGAGAGAGAGAGAGAGAACAGAACAGAGAGAGAAGAGAAGAGAAGAAGAAAGAGACAGTGAGTAGAAGAGAGAGAACAGAGAGAGAGAGAGAGAAGAGAGAGAGAGAGAGAGACAGACAGACAGACAGACAGACAGAAAGACAGAGAGATAGAGCGAGAGAGTGAGAGAGAGACAGAGACAGAGAGAGACAGAGAGACACAGACAGAGCGAAAGAGAGAGACGGGGAGAGAGAGAGAGAGAGAGAGAGAGAGAAAAAGTGTGACAGAGAGAGAGAGAGAGAGAGAGACAGACAGACAGACAGACAGACAGACAGACAGACAGATAGAGCGAGAGAGAGTGAGAGAGAGACAGAGAGAGTCACAGACAGAACGAAAGAGACAGAGAGAGAGAGAGAGAGAGAGAGAGAGAGAGAGAGAGAGAGAGAGAAGTGTGACAGAGAGAGAGAGAGAGAGAGAGAGAGAGAGAGTTTGACAATTTCTGGTCACGTTCAGAAGGTCGATTTTGGGGGAACAATGTCCATTAATGTTCTGCTGAGGAAAATTCAATGTCTTTCACTGAACGAGTCAACATATGAAATAAGTTGTCGGCCCAGTTTTTATGACATATTTAGCTGTTACATTTATAAAGTATTGATTGAACAGCGAGGGGAGAGAGACAGACAGACAGGCACAGACAGACAGACAAACAGAGGGACAGAGAGAGAGAGACAGACAGACAGACAGACAGAAATGCATACAGACAGAGAGTCAGACAG
>JADBJO010005334.1:125000-132500 GCA_016801955.1 Conus betulinus | reverse complement strand
CTCTGTGACTGCAAATTCGAAATAAACTTATTTAAACCAAAGCTCTTTTCATCATCAGTACACGTTCTTCTTTGCTTGTTTTTGTTTTCCTTCAAAGTCGCCAGCGATGACTTTGGCAGTCGTCGGGGCTGTAAAAAGAATGATTTGATTGAAAATCTGTCACAGGAATGATTAGATTGGAAGTCTGTCACAGGAAATGATTGGAAGTCTGTCACAGGAATGATTTGATTGGAAGTCTTTCACAGGAAATGATTGGAAGTCTGTCACAGGAATGATTTGATTGGAAGTCTTTCACAGGAAATGATTGGAAGTCTGTCACAGGAAATGATTGGAAGTCTGACACAGGAAATGCTTGAAAATCTGTCACAGGAAATGATTGAAAGTCTGTCACAGGAAATGATTGGAAGTCTGTCACAGGAAATGATTGGAAGTCTGTCACAGGAAATGCTTGAAAGCCCGTCACAGGAAATGCTTGAAAGTCTGTCACAGGAAATGCTTGAAAGTCTGTCACAGGAAATGATTGAAAGTCAGTCACAGGAATGATCTGTTTGAAAGTCTGTCAAAGGAAATGCTTGAAAGTCAGTCACAGGAAATGATTGAAAGTCTGTCGCAGGAATGGTCTGATTGAAAGTCTGTCACAGGAAATGCTTGAAAGTCAGTCACAGGAAATGATTGAAAGTCTGTCACAGGAATGATTTGATTGAAAGTCTGTCACAGGAAATGATTGAAGGTCTGTCACAGGAAATGATTGGAAGTCTGTCACAGGAAATGATTGGAAGTCTGTCACAGGAAATGATTGGAAGTCTGTCACAGGAAATGATTGAAAGTCTGTCACAGGAAATGGCTGAAAGTCAGTCACAGGAATGATTGGAAGTCTGTCACAGGAGATGCTTGAAAGTCTGTCAAAGGAAATGATGATTTGATTGAAAAGTCTGTCACAGGAAATGATTGAAAGTCTGTCACAGGAAATGATGATGAAAGTCTGTCACAGGAAATGATTGAAAGTCTGTCACCGGAAAGCCGGTGAGGGCGTTTAGGACAGCCTAATTCCATGCTTTTCACGACTCATAGTTTTGCTGAGAGAGTTGTCTACACTTGGGGAAGTTCGGTGGATTACTATAGGGAATCCCTCCTCCCACCTCTTCTTCGTACCCTCTCCTTTCTCTCCCAACCCCTCTCTCCTTTCCTCTCAACCCCTCTCCCTGTCCCTGTCCCTCCTCGTTTCTGCACTCCTGTGATTTATGAGCAGTGGACGTTTCCTCAGCCTGTAAGGGCAGCCAGATTCCATTCTGGTTGTATAAACATTGGTTGATTGCTCGTCTCGCCCCCTTTCTTCATCTTCTCATCCCCCTCTCTTCTTCATTTTTTCGCCCCCTCCTCATTTTCTTCTTCCTCTTCCTCGTCCTCCTCCTCCACCTTCTTCTCCTCCTCCTGTTCCTCCTCATCTCTCGTCTCCTTTTTGTACTCCCAGTTCTTAAAGAACAGTGAGTACTTTGGAATGGGAACGAAGGAATACACAGTGTGTGTGTGTGTGTGTGTGTGTGTGTGTGTGTGTGTGTGTGTGTGTGTGTGTGTGTGTGTGTGTATGTGTGTGTGTCTGTCCGTCCATGGTCAAAATGTATTCCAGTCGCTCCAGACAAAACTACTAGGCCGATCTTTCTGAAAATTTGTAGAGATGTTCATTATAGGTCACGGATGATGCCCGATGTTTTGGTTGTTTACCGTTATAGCCGTTACTAACGGCTGTAACGGCCTGTAACGGTTTTTCTTCTTTATGGAATATCACAGAAACTAATGGCCGATGTTTGTGAAAATTAGCAGGTATGTTCATTATGGGTCATGAATAATGCCCGATGTTTTAGTTTACCGTTATAGCCGTTACTAATGGCTGTAACGGCCCACAATGGGTTTTTTTTTAATATAAATATCTCAGAAAGTACGCGGCCGATCTTTCTGAAAATTTGTATGTATGTAATTATGGGTCATGGATGAAGCCCGATGTTTTAGTTTATCGTTATAGCCGTTACTAACGACTATAACGACCCATAACGGTTTTTCTTCTTTATGCAATATCTCAGAAAGTACTTGGCTGATCTTTCTGAAAATTTGTAGGTATATACATTATGGGTCACGGATGATGCCCAATGTTTTAGCTTACCGTTATAGCCGTTACTAACGGCTATAACGGCCCATAACGGTTCTTCTTTTTTATGGAATATCTTAAAAAGTACTTGGCCAATATTTCTGAAAATGTGTAGGTATGTTCATTATGGGTCACTGATGATGCCCAGTGTTTACGTTTACCGTTATAGTCGTTAGTAATGGCCCATAATGTTTTCTTCTTTATGGAAAATCTCAGAAAGTACTTGGCCGATCTTTCTGAAAATGTGTAAATATGTTCATTATAGGTCACAGATGATGGCCGATGTTTACCCAGAATAGCCGTTACTGACGGATATAACGGCCCCAAAACGGTGTTCCTCTTTATGGAATATCTCACGCGTAATCAAGATAAACTGGGAGTACGTTTATATGCTTTGCATCTTGTTTCTTCTTGTTTGTTTGTTTGTTTTTTTTTTGTTTGTTTGTTTTTTTTTTCTTTTAGCTTCCTGCTACCATTCTGAATGCTGTTTAAACACACTTATATCAACTGTCTTGTATATACACACATACACACTCATTGCTTTTGTCAGAATTCCAGTTATCCAGGCAATAACTGACATTTTTTTTGTGGTTGTTGCTGATGTTGTTTCCACCCTAAATGTTTTTGCATATAAAATTTCGGAACTGGTAAAGACGTATTTGGTTGCCATTTTTCACTATCAACTTTTTTCACTGAGTAGGCAGTCTGGAGTCATGCAGTAGTCAGTAACATGTCTATGAAAATACTCTGGCTGTGTGTGTGTTAGAGGCGATGACGTTATAGAAGGTGTGCTCGGTGCTATGAACCAGTAGTTAGTGGCTCATAAAGCGAGCAGCTGAAATGTTTGCACGATTCACTCCTGCTTCCCAAGGCTAGTGATTTTTTTAAAATCTTTACTCTTCGTATTCGTAGACCACGAGAGAAATAGCAAGAGGGCCGTCGCATGGGTTAACCATTTTCATTTCTTTCTTCCATTCCTTCATTCTTTTCTTTTTTTTTTTTTTTTTCTTTGTTTGAATTGCATCGTGAGCCATCATTTGTGTGACTGGGGGGTGGGGGGTGGGGGGTGCTTTCAATCAGATCAAATATTTTCATTTCCTTGAATGAATTATATATGTGGGAGATAGTTTGCAACAATAACATGGAGCGCTTTTTTTTTTCTTCGTGAAAATGGAGTACAGAAAAGGACGCTCTGGACCACAGACTTATTTGGCTAGCCTTTGATGTCTGTGCATGTGCGTGCAGTGCACGCAGGCACGCGCGCACACACACACACACACACACACACACACACACACACACACACACACACACACACACACACACACACACACACACACAGTGGATAGACGTTAAATGACACACACACACACAAAGGAGGGGAGAAGGATTGCTTGGAATGGAGGGCGGGGAAGAGGGACAGGAATGGAGGGGCGGGGAAGGGGACAGGAAGAGGGCGGGTGGGTAAGACACACTGAATTTGCCCCTTTGCCCTCGGAGAGCGGGAGACTCACATGGCGTCTTCTCTCAGAAAGACCTAGAAATTGCAGCGGAACCGGAAGCAGGACTATCGACCTCTGCAGCCCTAAAGACACTGACTAAACTCCGAACGTGGGAGGACCTCCCGCCCACCCCCTTCCTTACCCCTGCATTCTCATTCCTGTCCCTATCGCCCTATCCCTCTACCCTCCCCATTCAAAGGAAAACAGCTAGGGAATACAAGCTTCCCGGAGAAAAGCAATGGTTAAGTGCCAGGACTGTCTCGTCTGGACAAAACACCTGCAAGGGAGCTTACAGCAGTCCTGGGGTTCGCTGGAGACACAGAGAAGAGCACGACGGGAAAAGGCAGATGGTGGAGTAGGGTTGGAAGGAGGAGGGGCCGGAGATGAGAGACAGACAGACAGACAGACAGACGACAGACCGACAGACAGGAACACAGAAGACAGACAGATCAGGAACATTTAACATGCACACAAACAGTTTAGAACCAAGCACTTGATAGAAATCATGTGAAATGCTAGTGCAATAGTAGTCATGGCACTTACAGTAATAATGGTGGTTTGCTGGTGCTGGTTAAGATTCAGATTAAAATTACAGTCCCGTCAACAGCAGAGGTTATCTCAGGACTGTCACCACGTTTCAAACTAACAGTGGAGTGGACGAAATGATGGCAGCATGGCCAGCTGTAGCAGCAGCAGCAACGGGTCTATGTAGAGGGAACCAAGCTATCTCAAAATGGAAGGAAAAGGAGTCATCCAGACGTAATGACATTTCAATAGAAAGAAAAGTCCCAAAAGCTCTGAAATACCTCCATGTGTCTGGTAACGTTTACAGGCAGACAAAGCGATGTGCGATTATCGATTATGCAGTAGTTATCTTCCTAAATCATGCCACAAATCCTTTGATGGCAAATTCAAGTATTGAGAAAGAAAGCTGTAACAGGTAGTTGATCACTATGCCCCCCTCCCCTCCCTCCTTATCCATGCTCCATTGTCCCCTTCCAATCTGTCTCTCCCCCTACCACCACCACCCAAAGGAAAAAAAAAGAAAGGAGTATAATACACGCGCGCGCACGCACACACATACACGCGCGCGCGCGCACGCGCACACACACACACACACACACACACACACACACACACACACACACACACACACACACACACACACATCACTCGCACATCCACAATCACACACACACACACACACACACACACACACACACACACACACACACACACACACACACACACACACACATCACACACACACACACACACACACACACACACACACACACACACACACACACACACACACACACACACACACACACACACACACACACACACACACACACGCACACACACACATCACATTCACACACATCCATAAGCATACATAGACTCACACACACGCGCGCACACACACACACATACAGAGAGAGAGAGACAGAGACAGAGAGAGAAATACAACACAGACACACACACACACACACACACACACACACACACACACACACACACACACACACACACACACACACACACACACACACACACACACACACACACATTCACACACATATTCATGCGCACATGCGCAACACACAAACGAACACGCACGCGCGCGTGCGCGCGCGCAAACACACGCACACACACACACACACACACACACACACACACACACACACACACACACCTCCCCCCCCCCCCCCCCACCCCCCATCTCCTGACCTGATTATCCGGATTAAGTACAAACGTCCCCTTTCAAGCGGGGCACAGACATTCAGCAGACGAGGGGAGCGGGGTTTGTCGAGAAAGAAGGGCTGAGGAGAGGGGACGGGAAGAGGTGGGGGGGGGGGACAAGAGCTACTTAATTGTCTCCCTTTGCACACTGACAGCAGGAGGCTCGCACGGTGTCTTCTCAGAGAAACCTTCATGAAACTGTTCCTTCTGCTGCTGAAGTGGAACAACCACCATCCGCCTCTGCTGCCCAACAGAAACTAAGTATACATGATCAGAGGGAAGATCTCCACTAACCCCCATCCCCACCCCCGCTTTCTTATCCCTGCATCGTTGACCCACAGCCAAATCCCACTAACCCCCCCCCCCCCCCCCCCACCACCACCACCACCACCACCACCACCACCTTCCAAAGGAAATAGCTAAGAAGTACAGTCCTTTTTGGAGAAAAGTAATACTACTTGTTGTTGTGTCGTTCGTCATTTCTTCCGACGGATTCCCCCGTTTCCTCGACAAAGGTGGCAGTGCTTTGCAGTCCTCCAGTCCTCTGTAGAGCTTCCAGGCCACTGAGATTGGGTCGCGACAGGTTTTCTCTCGGAGCGCTTGGTGGAGCGGGCAGGACTGCAGCAGATGTTCTGTTGTCTGGCTGCCTGTTCTGCTGGGGCACTGCTCTGTGTTGCCGATGAGGAGTTTAGTGAATGGGCGGTGTTTCAGGCGGTTGTGGCCTGTCCTGGGCCCTAGGACTGTCTTGTCTGGATAGTGCACCTACCAGAGCTTATGACAATCCTGGGTTCGTTGCAGATACAGAGAAGAGATCGATGGGAAAATCGGAGATGGTGGATTAAGGGGAGGGGTGGAAGGAGAGGGAGGGAAGAGGGGAGGTGACATGAGAGAAAGACAGCGAGACAGACAGACAGACAGACAGACAGAGGCCATTTGATGAGAACGTCTTTGTGTTTCGACTCAAACACCTGACAGAAATAATACGGTTACACTAGTGCAGTAATAATTGTAGTGGTAGTTGCAGTAGTGGTTGTGGTGTTGCCTATGGTGATAGTGGAGCAAACGAAATGATTGCAGACAGACAGACAGACAGACAGACAGACTGAGGCCACGTGAAGAGAAGATCGTTGCGTTTCGACTCCAAACACCTGACAGAAATAATGCGGTCACACTAGTGCAGTAGTAATTGTAGTGGCAGTTGCAGTAGGGGTTGTGGTGATGCCGGTGGTAACAGTGGAGCCAAAGAAATGATTGCAGCCTGAACAGAAGAAGTGGCAGTAGCAACAACATCAGTTAAGGGGACAAAACCTAGTACACAATGAAAGGAAAAGAAGGAAGCCAACCGCACCGATATTTCGACAGAAGAAAGAGCTAAAGGTTCTAACATAGCTCAATGTTGAATCAAGTTTGTAAGCAGACAAATCGATGCGCGGTTGTGCAGTGGTTATCTCTGTAAATCAAACCACAAACTGTAGGCTCGCGCCGTGTCTTTTCTAAAGGACTTTCTTGAAACTCCTCAGCTCAACGGAAACTAACTAAATACAGCCACCGGAAGGACCTTAACCCCACCCCCACCCCCCCCCCACCCCTTCCCTTATCCCTGCTTCCTCGCCCCCTTCCCAATTCACCCATCTCCCTACCATCTCCACCCCAAATGAAATAGCTAAGGAGTGCAACCTTTACGGAGAAAAATACTTGTTAAGTCCTTGATTTGTCTCATCTGGACAAAACTTCCCACAGGAGCTTATAACAATCCTGGGTTCGTTAGAAACTCAGAGAACAGAACGATGGGAAAGTCACATGATGGAGTAGGGGTGGACAGAAGGAGGGGTGGGGGGGAATTAAACGAGAGAGAGAGAGAGAGAGTACAGTACACACACACACACAGGCACACACACACACACACACACACACACACACACACACACACACACACACACACACACACACACACACACACACACGACACACACACACACACACACACACACAACACTGGAGGACTAATTTAAATTCAAATGTGGCCATAATATGGCAAGGCCGTTGACATCACCAGTATACTTTTAACTTTGTGTTTTGTTTTTCCCCCAGATGTCCCTGTGGTCTCCC
>JADBJO010005334.1:107500-120000 GCA_016801955.1 Conus betulinus | reverse complement strand
ACACACACACACACACACACTCACACATCTCTCACTCTCTCTCTCTCTCTCTCTCTCTCTCTCTCTCTCTCTCTCTCTCACACACACACACACACACACACACACACACACACACACACACACACACACACACACACACACACACACACGACACTGACTGAAGTACTAACTGCTCATTTATATCAGAATGTGGTCATAATGTAGCAAGGCTGTTCACATCACCAGTGTACTTTTAACTTTGTTTTGTTTTTTTTTCCAGAGATGACCCTGATGGTCTCCCGGGTCGTACAGAGAATGATTTTATTGAAATTCTGTCACAGGAAAGCCGGTAAGTGCACTTAGGACAGGCTAATGCCACGCTTTCAACGATTCGTGGTTTTGCTGGCCTCTCCCTGCTTATCTTCGCCTCCCCCCCCCCCCCCCCCCCCCCCCCCCGCTTTACCACTACCATTCAAAGAAAAAAGCTAAGGAGTACAGCTCTTCCTGAGAAAAATACTAGTTAAAGTCGTAGGACTGTCTAGTCTGGACGAAACACCCACAGGAGCTCTTATAGCAATCTGGGTTTCGTTGGAAACACTGAACAGAGAAAGAGAAAAATGCAAAAGTTTGATGACGAAGTGGGGGGAGGGGTCAAAGGAGGGTGGATAGAAAGGCAGTCACAGAAGATACAACCGAATAGAAAGGCAGACAGACAGACAGACAGACAGACAGACAGACCGATGTTTTATAGACACGAGGAGAGAGAATGAGAGAGGAAGCAGAGAATGAAAAAGAGGTGTTATATAGACAATGATGAGGAGAAGACAGAGAGAGAGGAAGCACTGAATGATGAAATAGAGGTTAGAGACGATAAGGAAGTGCAGGCGAAAGATGAATAATGAAAAAGACGGAAAGTGCTGGCGATGAGCTATGAGAAAGAGGAGAGAGAGGCAGTAGACATGGAAAGTGCAGGCGATGAATGATGAGAAAGAGGAGAGAGAGAGACAGTAGACATAGAACACAGGGTGAGAGACAAAGAGAAAGGGAAGGATAGAAGAAGCAGAGAGTAGAAAAGAGGAACAGGATAGTGTGGAAAAGGGGAGAGACGAAGAAAGAAATGGTAAAGATGGGTCAGAGACAGTGAACAAGGAAAGGAGAGATGAAGCAGAAATAGCAAAGAAGGGTGAGGAGGAAATGAGGAAGAGAATAACAGAGGAAAAGACGGGGATGGTAAAGAAGGCTGAGCGACAAAGCAGAAGAAAGTATGAAGAAGAACATGGGAAAAAAAGGGGGATAGAGACAATGAGAAGAGAAAGGAGAAAGGAAGTAGAGAAAGGAAAGGAAGAGAGATTGACGACAGCGAGCTAGAGCAGGATAGATAAAGAAGAATAGGGAAGAGGGTAAAAGAGAGACAGTGAGAGGAAAGGAGACAGGAAGTATGGAATGGATAACAGCAGTGGACAGCAATGAGGAAAAAGGATGCGGAAGTGAAGGGAAAAGTGACGAACGGTCAGAAATAGAACGAAAAGGAAAGTACAGAATGAAAATAAAGTGAGAGACGTAAGTATAATTATGGGGTGAGAAGAAAGTGATATACAGAATTTAAAAGGAGGGATTAGAGGCGTGAAGAAGAGAATGAGGCCTTGAGGTACATGTTCAGGGAGGGAATAGAGAATGGACCTTCTGCTGTCAGAGTGTTTCCCCCTGCACCTTCTGGATGACAGGAAATATCAAGGCGTTACCCTTTCAGGCAGATGTTTCACGCATATGTCTGTCAGACACCTGGTCTACGCTGGAAGTCTAACTCTCAGGAGGTTCAAGTTTTATCCCTCTTTATTATTCAGACACAGCTGCAAAACATTCAAGCTGCCTGTGCGATTGCATCAGGGTTCTAGTTCCTCTTCTTACCAGATATTGCGGGCTGTTACATGAGATCATAGGATGATGAGCCCGAGCCTGTTATCTTCCTTGTTCTAACTTCTATGGCGAGGACTATGGCTTAGAAGACAGAGTCCCTCAGGTTGTTGGCTTGACAAGTTTACCTCTCAGTCCTGTAGATGTCAGCTTCCTCCATTGTGCTATTGCAGGGCACAGTGAGTTCAGTCAGAATCCTTTGTTTGGACGAACCTGAGTGGAGTACAAAGTTTGTTTCATGCGACTGTCCTTGATGGTCTGTTGATGGTTTTCCCATCCTCATGAAGTGCTGAAAGCTTGTTACTGAGCTTTTTCTCTGGCGCCGCTGCTGCCACAACAAGCCCTTGTTTTCAAACGATGCTTCGCCCTAAGGTTTGAATATGTTCAGTGACATGTCGCTCAAGTTTCTTTGTTCTTTGCGTTACTGATTTCGGCAGCTCGATTATTTTGACGACTGTAAGGGTCTCTGAAGAATGAGTTTTGGGTTTTCTCCTTTTTTCTCCAATTCCATCTAACCGAATCTGCTTTGCTGAAGGTACTGTGTTATGCTTTCAGGTCTTCCCAAAGTATCTGTAGCCATTCCTTCTCAGCTTCTGAGGCAGCTTTCATCCATGTCTTGATATACTGCAGTGCCTTCTGGATGTTAATTATAACTTCCCAGCGTCTGGATTTGAGAGGTGTCTTTACCTTTGGTTGTAGCACTCTTTTAGCGCCCTTCAATGTTCCGTGTAAAATTCTCCACTGTCTTTAGTGTGTGCTTCAATGACTCTTTCCTATCAGCGCATCTAGTTTGTAAACTGTTTTTTCATGTACTTTTTTCCCCATCCCTTTTTGCGGGTGGCAAGCTTAGTTTCTGGCGTTTGGCACCAAGAGCCTGTGAAAATATTCGTCTGAATAATCAGCATGGATGTCCCTTGGCACCATGGTTTAAATCTTGGTTTCCGGCGTTTTATCTGGCGGTGCAATGCTTTGCGGTTCATTGATTGCAGTTTTCAAAAGCTCTTTATTTGTTTTTTTGACTCTTCATGACCAGCTCAGTGGAGAATTTCCTTATGCACACACAGAGAAATTCCACACGTTCATTATTCAGTCCATTCTGGACTTCGAATGATAAGTTGGTCAGCGCCAATGGGTTAATCATTCTCTCTCCTTCCAGAGAAATCCTTGAAACATCTTTCGTTTTTTTTGTGCCGGTAGCAAGTTGGAGAATGACAAGGTGGGGAGCCAGCCAACAGAGCCTGTAAATCTGATCTTTCCCCGTGTCCCTGATCTTTCCCCGTGTCCCTGATCTTTCCTGTGTCCCTGATCTTTCCCCGTGTCCCTGATCTTTCCCCTGTCTTTCCCTGATCTTTTCCCCCTGATCTTGATCCCCCTGTCCCTGATCTTTCCCCTGTATCCCTGATCTTTCCCTGTGTCCCTGATCTTTCCCCGTGTCCCTGATCTTTGTGTCCCTGATCTTTCCCGTGTCCCTGATCTTTCCCCGTGTCCCTGATCTTTCCCCGTGTCCCTGATCTTTCCCCGTGTGATCCCTGATCTTTTCCCCGTGTCCCTGATCCCTGTGTCCCTGATCTTTCCCCTGTGATCTTTCCCCGTGTCCCTGATCTTTCCCCGTGTCCCTGATCTTTTTTCCTGTGTCCCTGATCTTTCCCCGTGTCCCTGATCTTTCCCCGTGTCCCTGATCTTTCCCTTCCCCTGATCTTTCCCCGTGTCCTGATCTTTCCCGTGTGTCCCTGATCTGATCTTTCCCGTGTCCCTGATCTTTCCCCGTCCCTGATCTTTCCCCGTGTCCCTGATCTTTCCCCTGATGTCCCTGATTTCTTTCCCCTGATCTTTCCCCGTCCCTGATCTTTCCCCCGTGTCCCTGATCTTTCCCGTGTCCCTGATCTTTCCCCTGTCTTTCCCCATGTCCCTGATCTTTCCCGTGTCCCTGATCTTCCCCTGTGTCCCTGATCTTTCCCCGTGTCCCTGATCCCCTGATCTTTCCCGTGTCCCTGATCTTTCCCCGTGTCCCTGATCTTCCCTTGTCCCTGATCTTTTCCTGTGTCCCTGATCCCTGATCTTTCCCGTGTCCCTGATCTTTCCCGTGATCTTTCCCCGTGTCCCTGATCTTTCCCGTGTCCTGATCTTTCCCGATCTTGTCCCGTGTCCCCTGATCTTTCCCCGTGTCCCTGATCTTTGTTTCCCCTGATCTTTCCCCGTCTCCTGATCTTTCCTGTGTGTGTCCCTGATCTTTCCCCTGATCTGTCCCTGATGTGTCCCTGATCTTTCCCCGTGTCCCGTGTCCCTGATCTTTTCCCGTGTCCCTGATCTTTCCCTGTGTCCCTGATCTTTCCCTGTGTCCTGATCTTTGTCCCTGATCTTTTCCCGTGTCCCTGATCTTTTCCCCGTGTCCCTGATCTTTCCCCGTGTCCCTGATCTTTCCCCGTGTCCCTGATCTTTCCCCGTGTCCCTGATCTTTCCCCGTGTCCCTGATCTTTCCCCGATCCCTTTCTTTCCCCGTGTCCCTGATCTTTGCCCCGTGTCCCTGATCTTTTGTCCCTGATCTTTTCCCTGATGATCTTTCCCCGTGTCCCTGATCTTTCCCGTGTCCCTGATCTTTTCCGTGTCCCTGATCTTTCCCCCTGTGTCCCTGATCTTTCCCCGTGTCCCTGATCTTTGCCCCTGATGTGTCCCTGATCTTTTCCCCGTGTCCCCTGATCTTTCCCGTGTCCTGATCTTTCCCCGTGTCCCTGATCTTTTCCGTGTCCCTGATCTTTTCCTGTGTTTCCTGATCTTTCCCTGTGTCCCTGATCTTTCCCCGTGTCCCTGATCTTTTTCCCCGTGTCCCTGATCTTTTCCCGTGTCCCTGATCTTTCCCCGTGTCCCTGATCTTTCCTTTGTCCCTGATCTTTTGATCTGTCCCTGATCTTTCCCCCGTGTCCCTGATCTTTCCCCGTGTCCCTGATCTTTCCCCGTGTCCCTGATCTTTCCCCGTGTCCCTGATCTTTCCCCCGTGTCCCTGATCTTTCCCGTGTCCCTGATCTTTCCCCTGTGTCCCTGATCTTTCCCCGTGTCCCTGATCTTTCCCCTGTCCCCTGATCTTTCCCCGTGTCCCTGATCTTTCCCTGATCTTTCCCCGTGTCCCTGATCTTTTCCCCCTGTCCTGATCTTTCCCCGTCCCTGATCTTTCCCCGTGTCCCTGATCTTTCCCCGTGTCCCTGATCTTTCCCCGTGTCCCTGATCTTTTCCCCTGTGTCCCTGATCTTTCCCCGTGTCCCTGATCTTTCCCCGTGTCCCTGATCTTTTCCCCGTGTCCCTGATCTTTCCCCATGTCCCTGATCTTTTTCCCCCTGATCTTTCCCCGTGTCCCTGATCTTTCCCTGTGTCCCTGATCTTTCCCCGTGTCCCTGATCTTTCCCCGTGTCCCTGATCTTTCCCCGTGTCCCTGATCTTTCCTTGATTTTTCCCCGTCCCCTGATCTTTCCCCCGTGTCCCTGATCTTTCCCTGTCCCTGATCTTTCCCCGTGTCCCTGATCTTTCCCCGTGTCCCTGATCTTTCCCCGTGTCCCTTTCCCCGTGTCCCTGATCTTTCCCCCGTGTCCCTGATCTTTCCCTGTGTCCCTGATCTTTCCCCGTGTCCCTGATCTTTTCCCGTGTCCCTGATCCCTGTGTCCCTGTGTCCCTGATCTTTCCCCGTGTCCCTGATCTTTCCCGTGTCCCTGATCTTTCTCCGTGTCCCTGATCTTTCCCTGTGTCCCTGATCTTTCCCCTGTGTCCCTGATCTTTCCCTGTGTCCCTGATCATTTCCTGTGTGTCCCTGATCTTTTCCCTGTGTCCCTGATCTTTCCCCGTGTCCCTGATCTTTCCCGGGTGTCCTTCTGACTGATTTTCGGAAGTCAATGGCCTAGCCATGTGTCAGTTTGAAGAAACTCTCAGAAGAGCTTTACAGTCGAAGGCCGTCACTCATCAGACCAGTCTTTCAGCCTAAACGCCCTACATACCCAAGGGCAGCCTGGCTAAATCCAGGTCATGGCTCCAAGATGCTCTTCTGCTGTCAGATTTTTTTTTCTTGCCCTGTCGGGATTTAACACAACACCTTCTGGAAGAAAGATAATCAGGGAAGAAGTAAAGAATGCATAAGATAATCAGGGAAGAAGTAATGGATGCATAAGATAATCAGGGAAGAAGTAAAAGATGCATGAGAAAGATAATCAGGGAAGAAGTAAAGAATGCATTAGAAAGATGATCAGGGAAGAAGTAAATAATGCATTAGAAAGATGATCAGGGAAGAAGTAAAGAATGCATAAGAAAGAGATGACCAGGAAAGAAGTAAAGAATGCATAAGAAGGGTGAGAACTAGCGAGTTAGGAAATGAGGGAGAAAGTGGAAAATGGAAAAGAGGAGTCAGAGGAAGTATGGTAGAGTTTGAAAAGGAAGTGGAAAATGGAAAAGACAGCTAAGAAGTTGGGGGAAAGAATGGATGAAAGGGAGTAGAGGAAGACTACAAAAGGGAAATCAGATACTACAGAAGAATAAGTCAGGAAGTAGAGAATAAAAAAGACATAATCACCGATGTCTACTTTTCTGTTCTCTGGATGTAGTATTAAAGAATGTTTGCTTCAGATGAAAGCCGGTATGTTACTGGCAGACTGTAGCGTTCAGACAGAATCTAGAACCTAGCTCGAAGTGTGTTTTATTTAGGCAGATCGAATACATGACCAGTAGTATGTATTTTTTATACAAGGCCCACTATATACTTAACTGTCTGTTTTATGTATAGGATTCAGTCTGTAACTGTCACTCTGCCTTCGTTGGACATGATCTAGTATATAATATAGCCTGTGTTATTTAACAGGAGACACTACAACACAAAAAAAAAAACAGTCTATGTCTTTGAGACAGAATGTGGATTGTCATTCCGTATCTCCCACAAAAGACGGAGTGCAAATCGTATTTTGGCATTTTTCAGATAGGATTCCATGTCAGTGTCTTCAACTTCCTCCCTCCACCCCCCCCCTTTTCTCTTCCTCAGCCCTCTCTCATCCTGCCAAACACAATTACTCACACGTGAGTCCAAAAAGGCATTCAATTTCGTTTTGACATGATCCACACCCTACATAAACCGCTACATCGTGTGGGCTGTACAATAGAAAGCCCAGTGTAACTGGTGGTCAGAATGAGATTGCCCTCATTCTGCTGACTTAATTTGATGTCGCTTTTGGCCTATAGGGGGATAAGGGGGGGGGGGGGGGGGGGGGGGGGGGGAGGTGGGGATGGGGGGGGATGGGGGCGGAGATGCTTCCGGGACATGGACCAAGATAGAGTGACTGTCCTGTTCCTGATGGCAGGGCCCAGCACAGCGGAGATCAGCTGTCAGTGGCAAGCGGCAAAGAAACGGATGACCCTGTAGGCCTGTGTCCTGCCTGTCCTTTTTGCGGGGGCGGGTCGCGTGCATGACTGGCCGGCCGCTCGCTGAAAGAGATGGAGAAAAAAAAAAAAAGAGAAGACAGGAGAGAGAGAGAGAGAGAGAGAGAGAGAGAGAGAGAGGGGGGGGGGGGGAGGGAGAGAGTGGCAAGGGGAGGGAGGGAAATGAAGAAGAAGAAAGCGCCAGAGGTGGCCTAGAGAGAGAGAGGAAGAGAGAGAGAGAGAGAGAGAGAGAGAGAGAGAGAGAGAGAGAGAGAGAGAGAGACAGACAGACAGACAGACAGACAGACAGACAGACAGACACAGAGAGAGGTGATATGGACGGGGATGGCGAGAGCTACAGAAAGGCAGAAAGAAACGGGGATGGAAGGATGGGGGGCATGGAAGACTGGGGAGTGATGAGAAATTGAGGACACAGAGGGAGAGAGGGAGGAGAGAGGAGGAGAGAAGAAGCGATAGGGAGGGAGAGAGAGAGAGTTGGGAGGGGGGGGGATATAGAGAGAGAAGAGACTATAGGGAGACAGACAGACAGACAGACAGACAGAGACAGAGAGGGAGGGAGGGGGAGGAAGTGACGGAGAGGGGAAAAGAAGCGAGAGGGAAAGAGAGACAGATAGACATACAGACAGATAGACAGATAGACAGAGGATAGATAGAGTATGTAGGAAGATGGGGCAGGGGGGGGGTAGGGAGGGGAGACATGGAGAGAAGAGAGAGAGAGAGAGAGAGAGAGAGAGAGAGAGAGAGAGAGAAAATGGGGAGTGAAGACAGAATATGATGACGAATGGAAGGGGGAGGAGGTGGGGGAGATATAGAGAAAAATGCACACACAAAAAAAGGAGAAAAATGGAGTATAAAGGAGAGAACAAAGTTTGTTTCAAAGGTGGGGAGGGGGGGGGGGGGGGGGAAGAATAAGCATATATGCATTTTTATCCAGCTTTCTAGGTAAAAAGGTTGTTCAAGGAGGAAAATAAAAAAAGAGGGGAACAAAAACCGCAACAACAAAAAATGCTGCAAGAACACCGATCGATACATGGAAATGCCAACAACAAAAAGAATAGAAAATGAGACAGCCGGGACACACAGAGAGAGAGAGAGAGAGAGAGAGAGAGAGAGAGAGAGAGAGAGAGAGAGAGAGAGAGGCAGACACACAGGAGACACACACACACACACACACACACACACACACACACACACACACACACACACACACACACACACACACACACACACACACACACACACACACACACACACACACACACAGGCAAACAGACAGACAAACAGATAAAAAGACAGAGACAAATACAGAGACAGACAGAGGTAAAGAGAGATGCTGACGTTTATTCATAAAGGCCATAGCTCCACAGGGGAACAGCAAGGTTGGGCGCCCTCGACACATATGGCACTGGTGCCTGAATTGTGACTTGAAGGCAGGCGGAATGGCGTGGGCCCAGCTGAAGAGACCAGACCGCACCAGACCAGAAGCCAGACAGGAATACTAGAGGAGGAGTGTTGCCTGCAGCCCTTGGTTCCTAGGGGAAATGAAAGGTGTAAGTCAAGGAAGTCACGGATCCAAAGAAAGGGATAGGCATGATACAAACTATGCAATGCACATACTTGAACGTCCGTTACTGTCTCTTGCCAGAACATCAAATGATTTAATACAGATACACAGCGAACTGGTTGATAGGTTTTGTCTTCATCAAACCAAAAAATAATGAATCTATATCTATCTAGCTAGCTAGCTAGCTAGCTATCTAGCTAGCTAGCTAGCTAGCTAGCTATCTAGCTAGCTAGCTCTGTGTGTGTGTGTGTGTGTGTGTGTGTGTGTTGTGTGTGTGTGTGTGTGTGTGTGTGTGTGTGTGTGTGTGTGTGTGTGTGTGTGTGTGTGTGCGTGTGTGTACTTTATGCTTAAAAATCCATATATATATATACATATATATATATGTGTGTGTGTGTGTGTGTGTGTGTGTGTGTGGTGTGTGTGTGTGTGTGTGTGTGTGTGTGTGTGTTTTTACTACTGAAATGGACAAAAAAAAAGAGAGAGAGAGAGAGAGAGAGAGAGAGAGAGAGAGAGAGAGAGAGAGAGAGAGAATTGTGCCACATCCCGACAGTCAAAGGATTCCAGACCTGTCGCTTATAACACTGACCCGCCCCCACGTTTGCAGCGGTGACATGTTGTCCACTTTGCATGCATACAACATGGCATTTGCTTACTTTGTGATCAGAGTCATACAACATGGCATTTGCTTACTTTGTGATCAGAGGTCCCTGGGCTGCACACACACACACACACACACACCACACACACACACACACACACACACACACACACACACACACACACGCACGCACGCACGCACGCACGCACGCACGCACACACACAACACACACACACACACAACACACACAAAATGTGAAGGAAAGAAAAAGCGATCGGTCGAAAGACAGGTCAACAGGCAGAATAGGCTGAGAGAATCTGCGCATTCTTCTCATCTGTTTTGATGTCCGACTTTTGTTTGGGGGGGGGGGGGGGAAGGGGCGGGGAAGGAGTTTGTCTCCTCCTCAATGCCACTTCCCCCGTCGCTTATTCGGAGGGGGGAGGGGGGGGGGGCAAGGGGGCAGGGAAGGAGTTGTGTCTCCTCCTCAATGTCACTTTCCCCCGTCGCTTATACCGGCTCCCCGTCCGCAGCCCCCCAGCTGGCTGTCCTGCGCCATGGTCTCGGCCTTATCCATCCCACAGGGAGCGGTCAATGTCAAGTCGAATGCGCCCCCCCCCCCTCCCCCACCCACCCACCCAGTGGAGACCTCGCACTGCTGCCGAGTCACTGGGCCGGTGCTCAGTGGCGGTGCCTGTGCTGATCCCGCAAGTGCAGGACGCCATCAGCCGGGACCCTTACTGACGACGATAGTTGTGGAGTAGTGTGACTGAGGTCTACTTCCACGTTCGTCCAAGCCACGACAGTCCCCTTGCATTTGCCAGTACCACAGACCTCGGCAAAATCTCACCACGGGCATACGTCAGAAGAAGAAATCTAAACCGAGGTTACCATGAGTCAGGAATATGAAAAGCCACTGAATTTCAGATATTTTTTAATATGAATTTTAAATGTAATCAATGGCGAACCGCCAAGAAAACGTAGACAAACGAATCACACAAGACAAAACAACGACGCGTTTCGACCTCTTAGGTCTTCTTCAGGCAAGATACACACACTCAGGACAACGAAATTGAACGAGCAATCACCTATCTTCATTCACTTCATTTTCGATGTCCTGAGTGTTTTGTATCTTGCCTGAAGAAGATCTAATAGGTCGAAACGCGTCGTGTTTTGTCTTGTGGTTCGTTTGTCTACGTTTCCTTGGCGGTTAGCTATTATTTACATTTAAAATTTGTATAGATTTCCGCCGGCAGTCGCCTCATTTTGCTACTAGATCTATTTTCAATATGCTCATCGGTTAGGCTGACGATCATGAGGAAGATGCTACGGAGTTTTTCGTGCCGTTTGTGACAACATGATAAAGGCTGTTCTGTACGATTACCTTCATAAATTATTCCAGCGTCAACCAAGGCCGAGTGATACAGATACCTGCAGTGTTTAGTCAGGAAATTTGGAGCATTCTTTCAGTGAATGAAACTCGACTGTGTGGTCCCAGTCTTCCCAAATTAACCCACAGCAAACTCAACTCTAGACAGAAGCCAGTCAGAAGAAGAATGCGAAGGAGAAGAGGAACGCAAAGAAGAAGGAGAAATGCGAAGAAGAAGAAGAATGCGAAGAAGAATGCGAAGAAGAATGCGAAGAATAAGGCGAAGAAGAATGCGAAGAAGAAGAGAAGAAGAAGAAGAACGCGAAGAAGAAGAAGAACGCGAAGAAGAAGAAGAATGAAGAAGAAAAATGCGAAGAAGAATGCGAACAAGAAAAAGAAGAAGAAGAATGTAAGAAGAAGAAAATGCGAAGAAGAAAGAATGAAGAAGAAAGAAGAAGAAGAAGAAAAGAAAAGAAAAGGAGAGGTATGTAATTGTACGCACTGAGAGAAGACAGTAAATACAGAAGAAGAAGAAGAAGTTGGCATGGATGACACGTTACACATAGCATGCACCCTGCGTGAGAAATGGAAAGAATGAAGGAAGTAAGGAACTTGAGTGATCGATATTGAACGATACTGACTGGATGACACGGGAAACGACTGAATGAAGCGCCAGCTGGCAACTATTGAGTCGGCACTACCCAGGTAGGCAGCCCGTTGTGTAAACGAGTGTTGATTGTAAAGCGCTTAGAGCTTCGTCTCTAGCCGAGAATAAGCGCTATATAAGTATTCATTATTATTATTATTATATTATTATTATTATTGCTGTTGTTGTTGTTGTTGTTAAGAAGAACAAGAACAAGAACAGAACAAATCTCTCTCTCTCTCTCTCTCTCTCTCTCTCTCTCTCTCTCTCTCTTTTTTTTTTTTTTTTTGTTTTGATTTGAGAATGTTTGCATGAATATATGAATTCAAATTGTTTGGGGGGTGATTTCTTTCTTTATTTACCTTCCCTCATTACTCTGTGTGTGTGTGTGTGTGTGTGTGTGTGTGTGTGTGTGTGTGTGTGTGTGTGTGTGGTGTGTGTGGTGTCCCCCCCCCCCCCCTTTTTTTTTTTTTTATTTTCCCTGCATATATGTACAAATGCATTTTTTTTAATTTAAAAACGAGAAGAAGAACAAGAGCAAGAAGAAGAATGCGAAGAAGAATGCGAAGAAGAATGCGAAAGAAGAATGCGAAAGAATAAGAAGAAGAAGAAGAAGAAGAAAAACAAGCAGCAACAAAACAAACAGAGAACTAGACTGTTCCCAGCCACGCCATCAAATGGCATTGATTCTCAAGGCAACAGACAGGCTTTTGACTCTGAGTGCGAGGTTCTAGGAGACTGCACCAGTTCCAAATGCCCCCGAAGAACCGTTCTCTTGAGTAAAGAGAGTCTTTTTTGTGAAGAAAACCAACGGTGAGTACTGTTTTAAACTCTTTTTTTTTTTCATTTCACAAATATTGAAGCTCCACAAGCATATTTTTTTTCTTGCTTCTCGTCCTGATCAAAAGGGATCACCACAATAACAGCAAATTGTTATTCATGAAAACAGGTAATTATCGCTCGTGAAAAGAGATGCTTTGACTCACGAAAACTGATAATCATAGTTCATGAAAACATAGCCATGCAC
>JADBJO010005334.1:100000-102500 GCA_016801955.1 Conus betulinus | reverse complement strand
AAGAAAAAACTATATTGGTATGAAACATAAATAAATAAATGTCAGCGAACTGAAAAAAAAAGTGGACAAACGAATCACAAGACAAAACACTTTGTCCACGTTTGTTGTTGTTGTTGTTGTTGTTGTTGTTGGGGGGGGGGGGGGGGGGCGGCGGGGGGGGGGGGGGGGGGGGGGGGGGGCGGTTCGCTAACATTTAATTAATATTTGTTTAGATTTCCGCCTGCAGTCGTCTCACTTTGCAACTAGATCTACATTGTTACGGCCACATCTGAAGATCCAATGGCCTTGCTGAACAATTTTCCAGAAACAGAACAATCTTACAGGGAAACAAACATCTCTATATCCGTGTATGACTTGTTTGATATATTCATTTTTGTTTCTGTCCTTTCAATAATAGGCCTATTATAGTCTAGAAGTGAACTCGCAAAGGAGGGGGGGGGGGGGGGGGGCGGAGAGAGAGAGAGAGAGAGAGAGAGAGAGAGAGAGGAGAGAGAGAGAGAGCAAACGTACGAACTAATCGTAATTTTGAGCTTGTGGTGGTTGTTTTAAAGAAGCGAAAAGATGGGTCAACACTGATAGGGAAATTTCCCTCCCCCCCCCCCCCCCCCCCCCCCCCCCCCCCGACGGAGGTCACGTTGTACAGTTAAGGCAACACACTGAAACTACGAAACACTTATGACGAGATAATATAATGACGTAAATGTGGAAAATGTATACTGGAAAACAAACAGCACACGAAGACAATATCTTCGGGCAGAAAGCAAATTTCAAATGAATTTTTCGTAAGAAGAACGTCCATGCATACGAATCACACACACGAACTCGCGCGTGCGCGCGCGCGCGCGCGCGCACACACCACACACACACACACACACACACACACACACACACACACACACACACACTGACTCACTCACACACACACACGCATACTCTCTCTCTCTCTCTCTCTCTCTCTCTCTCTCTCTCTCTCTCTCTCTCTCTCAGATACTCTCTCACATATACACACATGCGCGCGCGCGTACGCTCGCACGAACAATCGAAACTGGGTGATAACATTATAGATCCACTTTGTTGCACAAGTGAGTAGGAAAAAGCCTTTCCTATGCTTTGGTGCGTATTCTTCAAAGAAAAAGTCTCTCTCTCTCTCTCTCTCTCTCTCTCTCTCTCTCTCTCTCTCTCTCTCTCTCTCTCTCTCTCTCTGTGCACGTGCAAACGGCGGCTGGTTGCGCTGTGTGATAATTATAGATACATATTCATTGCCTCCACCGAAGAGTGCAGCACAGTGTAATAATTACGTCTTTAGTCGTACCTCCATCAAAGAGAGACCAGCGCTGTGTGATAATTGTATGTATAATCATGCAGCCTCCTGTGGTTGTTACGCGTTTTTCTTTAATTATCTCCACTAAAGACAGCAGCGCTGTGTGATAATTATATGTATAGTCATTACCTCCACCAATGAGGGCAGCGTTCTGTGGTTGTTACGCGATTATTTTTTAATTATCTCCCCTAAAGAGGCAGAGCTGTGTGATAATTATATGTTTATGCGTTTACTCCGATAAAGAATGTACCATTCTGTGGTGATCATATGTTTATTCGCTCCCTCCACAAAGGAAGTCAGTGTAGAGTAGTGGTCATATGTTTATTCGCTCCCTCCACGAAGGAAGTCAGTGTAGAGTAGTGGTCATATGTTTATTCGCTCCCTCCACGAAGGAAGTCAGTGTAGAGTAGTGGTCATATGTTTATTCGCTCCCTCCACGAAGGAAGTCAGTGTATAGTAGTGGTCATATGTTTAGTAGTGGTCATATTTTATTCGCTTCCCTCCACAAGGGAAATCGCTGTAGAGTAGTGGTCATATGTTTATTCGCTCCCTCCACAAAGGAAGTCAGTGTAGAGTAGTGGTCATAATGTTTATTCGCTCCCTCCACAAAGGAAATCGCTGTAGAGTAGTGGTCATATGTTTATTCGTTGCCTCCACAAAGGAAATCGCTGTAGAGTAGTGGTCATATGTTTATTCGTTGCCTCCACTGAAGACGACACTGTCCTTTGGTGGTCATAATTTTGTTGATTCGTTGCCTGCTATGAAAGAGCAGAGCTCTGTGGTCCGTGTGTTTGTTCGTTCCTTCACCATAGAAGACATTCTCTGTAATGGTCATGCGCTTATTCGTTACCTCCACTGAAAGAGGACATTGCTCTGTAGTGATCGTGTGTTTTTATTCGTTACCTCCACTGAAGAGGACATTGCTCTGTAGTTGTCGTGTGTTTATTCGTTACCTCCACTAAAGAGGACATTGCTCTGTAATGGTCATATGTTTCTTCTTTACCTTCACCAAAATGGACATTGCTCTGTAGTGTGTCGTGTGTTTATTCGTTACTTTCACCAAAGAAAACATTGCTCTGTAGTGGTCGTGTGTTTATTCATTACCTTCACCAAAGAGGACATTGCTCTGTAGTGGTCGTGTGTTTGTTCTTCATTACTTTCACCAAAGAGAACATTGCT
>JADBJO010005334.1:87500-90000 GCA_016801955.1 Conus betulinus | reverse complement strand
TAAGCTTAAGGCTGTTATCTTTGATACTGTAGACTGTGGGTCTGTAGTGGTTGTTGCTGTGGATTGTGGGCCAGTTATGCTTGTGGCCATGGACAGTGGGTGTGTCATGTTTGCTGCTATGGATTGTGGGGTGGTTTTGTTTTATGCCTTGGACTGTTGGGCTGTTATGTTTGTGTTACCGCTGACTGAAGGGTTTTTTACGTTTGTTGCCATGGACTGAAGGGCTGTTACGTTTGTTGCCATAGACTGTGAGGCTATAATGTTTGTTTCCATAGATTGTCGGGCTGTAATGTTTGTTTCCATGGATTGTCGGGGCTGTAATGTTTGTTTCCATAGATTGTGGGGCTGTAATGTTTGTTGTCTAATGTTTGTTGCCATAGACTGTGGGGCTGTAATGTTTGTTACCAGAGACTGTGGGGCTGTAATGTTTGTTGCCAGAGACTGTGGGGCTGTAATGTTTGTTGTCAGAGAGACTGTGGGGCTGTAATGTTTGTTGTCATGGACTGAATGATTTTACTGTTGTTGCCTTAGACTGAAGGGCTGTTACGTTTGTTGCCATGGACTGTGTGGCTGTAATGTTTGTTGCCATGGACTGTGTAGGGTTGTAATGTTTGTTGCCATTGACTGTAGGGCTGTAATGTTTGTTACCATGGACTGTGGGGCTGCGATGTTTGTTGCCATGGACTGGGGCTGTAATGTTTGTTCCCATGGATTGTGTGGCTGTAATGTTTGTTGCTATGGACTGTGTAGCTGTAATGTTTGTTGCTATGGACTGTGTAGTTGTAATGTTTGTTGCTATAGACTGTGTGGCTGTAATGTTTGTTGCCCATGGACTGTGGGTCTGTAATGTTTGTTGCCATGGACTGTGTGGCTTTAATGTTTTTTCTCAACGGACTGTGTTGCTGTAATGTTTGTTGCTTGTTGCCGTAGACTGAGGGGGTGTAATGTTTGTTGTCATGGACTATGGGGCTGTTATGTTTATTTTCATGGACGGTGGGGGTGTAAAATTTTGTGGACTGTGTAGTTGTAATGTTTGTTGCCATGGACTGTGATGCTGTAATGCTTGTTATCATTGACCGTGGGACTGTTATGCTTGTTGTTGTGGTGAGTGGGGACGTTACCTTTGTTAATGGGGACTGAGGAACTACAGACTATGTTGCTATGGACCATGGGGCTGCTACCTTTGTTGCTACGAAATGTGGGATTGTTATCTTTGTTGTTATGAACTGTGGGCTGCTACTTTTGTCAATATGGACTGTAGAATTGTTACCTTTGTTGCTATAGGCAGTGCCACATTTTACTTTTATTATTGTAGACTTTGTTGCTGTTACTTTTGTTAGTGTGGATTGTGAAGTTGCCACGTTTGTTGCTATGGGCTGTCGGACTGTTACGTTTGTTGTTGTGGACTATTGGACTGTACCTTTACTGCTATGGACTATAGGACCGTCACCTTTGTTGCTAGGAATTGTCGAATTGTGAATTTTATTACTGTGGACTGTGGAAAAGTTATCTTTGTTCCTGTGGACTGTGGAAACTGTTACCTTGTTTGCTATTGGCTATGGGACTGTTATCTCTGTAGCTGTGGACTGTAGAGCTGTTACATTTGTTGCTATTGAGTGTTGATTGATTGACTGTTACTTCCTTTTTCTTTGCAGTTGACCTTGAGATGTGACCATTGTGGGTGTAGAGTGGAGGAGTGTAAATGTTGTTATCAAGGACTGTGGGACTGTGAAGTTTATTACTGTGAACTACGGGTTGTTACCTTTGTTGCTGTAGACTGTATGGCTGTTACCATAGTTCTGTGGGCTGCAGATTGTTACCTCTACTGCTGTAGACTGTGGGGCTGTTCATATATTCTTGTAGTCTGCTGTTATCTTTGTGCTGTGAACTTTGGAACTGTAATCTTTGTTGCTGTAGACTGTGGGACTGTCACCTTTGTTGTTGTTTATTATCTAGTGAAGTCTTAACCTCTTTCCCCAAAAATGTAGGGTTATGACCTTTGTTGCTGTGGACTGTAGGAAATGTGAACTTTGTTGCTGTGGATCGTGGAACGGTAAATGTTTTGTTTTTTCTGTGAAGTGTTGGGACTTTTAGCTTTGTTGCTGTCGACAATTGTGATTTTAAACTTTTTGGTTGTGGACTGGGAGACTGTCCTCTTTGCTGCTAGAGACTGTTGGGTTGCTGTAAACTGTGGGACCGCTGTCTTTGTTACTGTTCGCTGTGGGATTATTATCTTTGTTTATCTAAACGGTGGGACTGTTATTTGTGTCATTGTGGACATTAAGACTGTACATTTTATTACTGTGGGCTTCAGAATTGTTACCTCTTTCTGTTGTAAAACTGTGGGACTGTTAGCTTCAATGCCTTGGACTGTGGGGCTGTCGCCTTTGATGCTGTGGACTGTGGGACTGTTACCTTTAATGCTGTTGACTGAGGAACTGTTACCTTTGTTGCCGTTGACTGTGGCACTGTTACTTTTAATGCTGTGGACTGTGGGACT
>JADBJO010005334.1:72500-82500 GCA_016801955.1 Conus betulinus | reverse complement strand
TTTCTGGTCCCCTAACGCTTACCGAACTGTTTAGGTAGTGTCATCAAGTGTTTTAAAACAAGTAATGGCTTTCTCAAAGTTGGCTTATGGGGAACGATATACATTTTGCGCCATAGAAAGCAGACCACAACGGGTGATTCCCCCGACCTATGCTTGCAGGTTCTAATGCTGGAAAAGAAATCAGCCATGTTCTCAGCTTGAATGACATGCTGCAGGTTGAGGAAGCATTGAACACCTGCAGGTTCGTGATATGTATCAGTACAGAAACTTTGTTTCAGTCAGTGATTATTTTCATAGACCTGAAACTCGGACACAGCATTCAGAACGATTCAACCCTAATATCGTTGCAGGAACAAAAATGCGTATGTGGTAAAGGCAAACGTGTCGAGGCGAAGACCCACGTTTTATTTGATTGTGTGACTCTTAACACCAAATACGCAGTACCTTACATGTTTATTTAGGCATGGACAGTGACTGGTGTTTTTCTGATATTGATGTTTGTGCTTTCAAAAGAGAGACCTTTTGTTTAATATAGTAGTCCTGTTCTAGATAATGCTAGAGAGACTATAATGTTTTTAGAGGTAGAAAGAAAGAATTATTCCATATTTTTGCGTGGAAGGTGCACTATCCACACAGACATATGCTTCACACACAGACTCTCTCTCTCTCTCTCTCGTCTCGTCTAGGGCTAGGGGAAGTGTAAAGGGATTAAGGAAGAATGAGAGAGGAGAAGAGATAGACTAGGGCAAGTTGGGAAGGGAGGCGGAAGATAGATACTACCTACACACACACACCCAGTACACACAACCCACACAACACAGATTGGCCTACACACGATGTGGGGAGCTAGAAGAGAGAGAGAAGCAACTACACAACACCACACACAACCACACAACAACACAACCACCCTTCTCCCTGTTCCTCAAATCATCGCGCCCCCCCCCCCCCCCCCCGCAGCGAGAGAGGTGAGATAAGGAGATGCCCCCCCCCTCCCCCCAAGGGTATTCCCATAGGGAAGCAAAAAACGGCAAAGGCCGGACGAACCTTATTGTGTTGGGACCTATAGACTTAGCCACCTCCAAACCAAGAGGACGTAGATCTTGAAACAACAACCTATGTCAAAGGCACGGAAAGACATGGAGGAATATAGAAGAGCGAGATGATCTGGGGGGGGCTATGGTAATGGGGGCAGGGATGGATTAAGCGCGAGGAGCGATAGAGAGATTAGTCGTAGTGTAAGCGAGAGCTTTTATCGATATGAAGGAGCCTGGGGATATTGTGGCTTGAGGTTGGGGGTTGAGGGTGAGAGATAGGTGGGACTGGGGTGTAGGTGGCTGATGAAGTTGGCCATGGGCCCCGGGGCTGAAGAAAGGCGACTGTTCACGGGACGTCGGAAGGGGGTGTCGACAGTCTGTTGTGCTTCAGTAGCGCTTCGTCCTGGTCGTGGCCTTTGGCTTCAGCCTCCTGGGTCTGAGAAACGAAAGACTGAAAGAGGAACTGAGACTATTTGAAGTAGAGTAGATGGTGGTAGGAATGAGGGGTGGTTTGACGGGTTTTAAGGGGAATGATCGACTGAAAGTGTTATCTGTACACTGATGGTAGGTAGAGGTTTTTGGGGGCGGATGTGTGGAGAAGGGGTCATAGAGTGTGGATGGGAGAGAGAGGGGGGAGGGGAGGGGCGGCACTGGGGTCAAAGGGAGTGGTCGCGGTGGGAAGGGGAGAGGGATGAGGAAGGGAGATGGGGAGAGGGTGGATTAGTGTTTTTAGGAGGAAGTTAGTGGGTTTAGTGCGACTGTGGTGGCTGTAATAAAACAGATGGCTGCTTGTGCGAAGTCTTGGATAAGTTTGATGTTTTGGTGGTTGACCTCTATTCTGCTTTAGCAATTGAGTGTTTGTGATGCAGGGTTAATTTTTATTGGTTTCTCATTGTCTTTGTCTCTTGTTCTGGCTCTGTCTCTTTGTCTTGCTATCTGTCTACTCTAGTGCTTGTGTGTGTGGCTGTGTAGGTTGTGTGTGTGCGCGTGCGTGCGTGCACTTGCGTGTTTTTGTGGTGTGGGCCTGGTGTGTGTGTGTGGTGTGTGTGTGTTGGTTTTGTGGTGTGTGCGTGAGTACAACCCGTGTGGGTTAATCTAGACAATACATTGGTTTCAGCAGTCAGTTTGTCACGTTTTTTTTGCTTGTCATGCTGACCTTACTCTCTCTCTCTCTCGCTCTCTCGTCTCTCTCCTCTCTCTCTCTCAATCTCTTCTCAGTGGTGTGGGTGTGTGTGTGTGTGTGTGTGCATGTGTGTGTTGTGTGTGTGCCTGCGCGCGCGCGCGCGCGCGCGCGAGTACAACCGTGGAGTTCTGCGGACAATACATGACAATACATGGTTTCATCTTCCAGTGTTGTGGTCACTTGCTGTCATGCTCTCTGTCTCTCTTTAATTGCTCCTCTCACAATCTCTGCTCTTCTCTCTCTCTCTCTCTCTCTCTCTCTCCATCTCTCATCTGTCCATCATATTGAAAAATCTCTCATAACCCAACTGTTTGCCTGCCACATTAACTGTTGATTTACTGCAAATTGAGGACGTTACCCATCTAGGTAGCCAGAATAATTGGAAGAGATGGCTTCAAGTCTTAGTTGTAGTATAACATATGTACACGCTGTAAAGTTCAGCTACCTACTTGACATCATGACCCACGTGATATCTGATTATTATTTTCAATTGTGGGATTCCAGCTCCGCATCACCAAATCTTACCACCATGCGCCACTAAATCTATCCATGGACTGTAAGTGTTAGTGCCTGTTTCGACTGTCAGATCAATCCAAACTTGGCATGTAATTTAGATTGTGCTTTCTCAACAGGATGAGGTCGTTTCCTTCTTTGTCCATTTGAGCGGTCCTGCAGCAACTGCACGAGAAATGATTGACAAATTGTTGACTCATGGTCGCTGTTACAGTATATTGATAAGGAGATCAAAAACTTTTTACTAAATACAGAAATCACTCACTGTCATTTTATACTTTCATTTTCGGGGGCTCGCTGCTTGTACATATTACGTAGGTCGTGACGAAGGTTTGAGTAAGCTGCTGAATTCAACGGGGTGTAACAATAAAGCTGCAATAGAGAGCGAGGACATCTTTTTTTAAAAAAAAAAAGTTAACAGTACGAATATAAACGACAAAACAGAACACACAAAAAATTTTCTGTATGTTTAAAATCTGCTTGCTAAGATTCATACGAACACTACATAATTTGATAAAAATTGAAATGAAACAAAATACGCAAGCAAAGACAAAAATGACAAGAATATTGATTGACCAATGTCGACAAAGGCAGTGTGAAAATGGTGGGTTGTGGGAGGGACAGAGGGAAGGGGGGGGGGGGGTAGTTGGGGCGAAGAAGAGAATATAGAAGTGCAAGGACAAAAGAAAAGGACGTTCAGGAATCATGTAGCACCTCTAGTGAATAACATTGGCACGTCCCATTTTTGTTCTATTCTTTTCTCAAGAATCAAAGAAGCTTTGTGGAGAAAGGAAAGTGGTGACAGGAAAAAGATTGTTATCTGTCATCAGACAGCGACATTGACAGTATTGAGCTGTCGAAAGAACAGGGTCGTCTGATGAAAACCTAGAAGAGGTTTGAACAGCTATTACAAAACTGGGAACAGGAATAGCTTACTGAAAAGAAGTTGAAAAATTATCCTTTCTGTAATGACAAGACTATTTTATATCATTCCTTTTAGCCTCAGTGTCTGACAAATTCAATACGTAAATGCAATATAGTTCTTATTAATCAGAAACGTGAAATACACAATACGCACTAATTGCTACAGGGGAACATCTCTTTTTCTTTTGAGTATTGTTAGAGAATGTTTTATGTCAGTTTTGAATGCCAGAATATGTAGCATGGTACAATATTAGAGAATCAATCTAAATGTGTGAAAATGTTCTACATTGGATCAGAGTTTTCACTCTTTACGATCTTGGAATCTAAGGTGCAAACAATCTTGATTTAAAGTTACACACACACACACACACACACACACACACACACAGACACACAGAGAGAGAGAGAGAGAGAGAGAGAGAGAGAGAGAGAGAGAGAGAGAGAGGAGAGAGAGAGAGAGAGAGAGAGAGAGAGAGAGAGAACGAAGGAACGAACGAAATGATTTATTGCTTTAAAGCAGTACAGTTTCATCAGCAACGACATTCGATTGACTATGGTAGAATTGAACACAATGCATGTTACTTCGACATGGAAACCATGACAAAATTGTCCTTTTTTCCAAACGCAGTTCTGACATATTTCATGTCACTGGAACGGCGCTGGTCACGATGATTCCGTCTGCGGCGTGAGCCTGGAGCCCAGGCTGTCATCCCCCAGGTAGAAGAGGATCAGGCCGTGTAGCGTCTCAAGCGTCCGTGCAGCACGTGCCTGGATGTCAGCGTGTTGTGTTCTGCCAAACACGTTTTCCTTGGCGGAGACTGGCCAGTTTTGTCCGTTCTTCTGTCAGCAAGTGTCTGTCATCTTGCTTCACGAACCAGAACGAACAGTCACTGTCATGAGGCCAACACGGAAACTCCAGCACCAGAGCGTCCGATTCACAGAGCAGTACATCAGAATCATTTGAGCTGTTCAGGACAACTTTTTCTAAATAACTTATTTCTGCTCTTGTCTCTCAATCGCCTTTGCACACATTTATCCGCCAGGGTGGCAACGTAACTTTTCACAACACTGACACTGAAAACCTGCCACTAAGCTGTCACAAATCGGTTCGAGGTCAGTGTCAGGTGGTGAGGAGGGGAGAGAGCTGTCAATACACACTCACACGTGTGTACAGTTTCAGTGCCATCATGTAAGCTCAAATGCTCAGTCTCCAACCTTACTTGATCATCCGTTTGACGCCAGTGTGTAGCCACAGTGTGCTCCATTACTGTCAGTCGGAGATGAAGTCCTCACAGAAGCTGCAGTAGTAGCTTCTTCATGTTTTCCACTGAACTGCCTCTCTTGCTGCTGTCGGGCTCTCTGTTGATCTCGTCGGACCTGGCTGGGTGGCTTTTTTTTCCTGAAATACTGAACTTGTGTGTTGCGGTTCAGAACGGGATCCGCCATGTTTGTAGACATCTGGAGAGGAGCGGGCTTGAGGCGCAAGACAACCACAGTGTTTTCGGCTTCTCCCGCCATTTTCCAGCTGGTGACGTTATTGTCCGTCAGCAGGGCGCTCAGGGTCTTCTCCACAGCTACTGGGAGTCCAGAAACTGGCATGTTTGCGATGAAACTTGTGAAATTTGTCGCAGCTCTCTCATAATATATATAAGTAACAAGTAATAAAACAATCTAAGGGTCACACCAGCCACCACCTAGCTCTTCTATGTTTTTTAAAAACAGCTTTCGTCTTTTATTTTTTCGTGTTTGCGCCTTTTGGTTTTTCCTCGTCGATCATAACCCCTTGTTTCACAATCTATACCAGCAAACATCTTTTAAAAGGAGAGGAGTATGGTACATCCATTGAGTGTGAAATCAGTAAATTCGGTGAATTTGCCTGACATTTTCATTAATTCATGAACTTACTCTGTGTCACCCAGGGATTCCCGGAAATATCAACTCTCCCCTGGTTTTTACGCAGTAGGCTAGTGCAGATACTTGGTGGCAATGTTTGCTCTTGTGATTTGTGTTTGCTTGTGAAAAAAATGTTCGCCAGATAATGAGGGCGCGTGGGTGCTGGTACTCGCTCACCAAGGGTGAGGAGAGAGGATCACGGGGGAGCGGGGTGTTGGTCACTGGGGGGGCGCGGGAATTTTACGGACTTGGCAAATCAGAAATGCCCGGTGCTGGGGGAAAAACACCACCTTGGGCTAGCGGGGTTTATGTAATGTGTCCTCTCAAGTGGTTGTTCGTTGTCTATCTCGGTCTTCCTCTGATGCTCATATAATTCAGTTATATCAGATATATTCCCCTGGGATATCTCGGGTCTATAGATATTATATATATCGGATGATATCTCTTACCTGAATAAAAAGAGGCACACCCAGCTCCGCACACTCTTAATGTTTTTTAAACAATAGCTCTCGACTGAATTTAAGGGCTTAGTCGTTCAGAACTCCTTGTTTCACTTGCTGGGCCATTTATAGGTATATACGTACAGGAAATACCTGGGCAATAGTAAATTCCGAATCTATTTCGACATTTTCAGTAAAATCAGAAAGATACTGTGTCACTCAGCCCCGTTAAGGAATAATCTATCTAACCTGGGTTTACGCAGTAGGCTAAGTGCCGACACAAAATCGCGTGAGTTTCGCCGGGTCTGTTGTTTGATGGTCCGCTTTCTGTGGTTTATCCCTTCGCGCTTTTACACTCCCTTGATATCCTGTTTGCCTCTGTTTGGTCTTGATAGCATGTTGTTTGTGTTTTTTTGTTGTGGTGTTTTGTTTTTTGTTTAAGTGTCTTGATCCATATGCAATTGCCCCATCGATAGAAGCCGTCTGAGTCTCTCTCTCTCTCGCTCATCCTCTCTCGCTCTCCATCTTCTTCTCTCTCTCTCTCTCTATCTCGTCTCTCTCTCTCTTCTTCCTCTCTAAAACAATAGCTGCTGTCTGAAGACGCTGTGTAAATCATTCACAGCCATTGGTGGTAGGTTTTTCTTTCTCCACTGTAAAACCTTTTACCCTACCACAGAACTACAATGTGCTGTAAAGTAAGCTGTTCAATCTGTTCTCGTTCTTGTCCGGCACCCCCCAGTCTCAGCATGCTGACCTCTCGTCACTCCTCCAGGATCTGTCAATCTTCCCCTTCAAGTTGCGTTCTAGCCTAAAAATTTTGATAGGGCACATCAGAAAACTTCTCCTCTCTCCTTCTGTTTCCGCCTGTCTGTTATGTCTGTCGGAATTGTTGTCATCGTCTCTCTCTCTCTCTCTTCTCTCTTCTGTCATCTCTTATCTATCTATCTATCTTAGCTCATTCTGACTGACTGTCTACTCTTTCTATCTCTCTTTCTTTGTCTCTCTCCTGTCTATCTCTCATCTGTGTATCTCTGTATGTCTGTCGTCGGCGGTCTGTCTATCGCTTCTCTGTCTTCTCTCTTCGTGCTCTCTCTCTCTCAGAACTTCTCCTCCCTTTTGTCTCCTCTCAAGGTCTCTCTCTGTCTCGTTGTATAGCCCGCCGTGTTCATCCATAGTCTAACTCTCCTCCTATCGTATGGACTCATCTCCCCCCGTCCATTCAGTACAAAATAGTACACAGAGCAATGACTGTCCCGTCCTGTCGGTATAATGTATCTTTCTATCTACGTCATATTTTCATTGTCTCTTATATACTGACGTGTCTATTCTGTATCGTCTTCAATCCCTCCTCTCCTTCTCCATCTCCCTGTCTCTGTCCTCGTCCATCTCCTGTAGGCTATCTGTCCTATCCCTCATCCCTCTCCTCTCTCCCTCTCTCCCCCTCTCTCTACTCTCTCGTCTGTCTCTCCTCGAAGATCTCTCAGAGTAGATTGTGTCCCTACTCTCAAGCGTTCTTTGAGGTTTGAGTCACCACGATTGAGTGTTCATCCACTACAAGTAAAACAAAACCAAACGTGTAGGACAATAAACGTGTTTCCATTCAGACAAAATATACAGAAAGCAATGATTGGGAAGACGGTATAATTATGGATATGTATCGTGATTCAAGTTCCCTGCACCCTCATCTGTCTGTGTTCTCCATGTTCAGGCTACGAAATATTGATGAGGGCAACCGAATCGATGTTGGCTGCGCTGCTCTTGGAGCGAGGGACTGTCAAGAAGAATGAAAGAAGATACGAAACAGAATGCAGATTTGAAGAGGGGCCAGTCACCCCGACACTAAACCTTCATCTTTTTTTCTCAGTTATTTTTGTTTAGGATTGAAAAGGTTGAAAGGCACTGGAATGTTAGATTGATCATGACTGAAATCAAAATATTCAATATATTTCATGACTGAAATCAAACTGATCAAGATATATCATGACTGAAATCAAACTGATCAAGATATATCTTGACTGAAATCAAACTGATCAAGATATATCATGACTGAAATCAAAACTGATCAAGATATATCATGACTGAAATCAAACTGTTCACGATATATCTTGACTGAAATCAAACTGTTCAAGATATCATGACTGATATTGATCAAGATATATCATGACTTAAATTGATCAATACATATCATGACTTAAATAAACCTGTTCAAGAGATATCTTGACTGAAATCAAACTGTTGAAGATATATCTTGATGAAATTGATCAAGATATATCATGACTGAAATTGATCAAGATATATCATGACTGAAACTGATCAAGATGTATCATGACTTAAATTAAACTGTTCAAGAGATATCATGACTGAAATCAAACTGTTCAAGATATATCATGATGAAATTAAACTGTTCAAGACGCAAAAAAAAAAAAAGACGCAGGTAGCTGTTAGATTGAGCTGCAAGGATAAAAAAAACCTTGAGATATACATGAAAAGCAAAAAAAAAATACGCCTGTTGAAAAGAGAAATACTTACTGTAAATTTTTTTCTTTCTGTTTCTGTCTTTCTTGTTTTGTTTGAAGATAATTTGAACTGAAAGCTGAACGCAAAGTCCTAGCGCAATTACCATTTGAAGGTCATTGTTCAGACTGCAATTGAAGCTTTGACAGAGGACGTTGTCAATACCACGCAGCATTTCACTGGGGTTCTTTAATTTATGATGGAAGTTTACGGCCGATTCTTAAGTAATTAAAGAATAACAATGGAAAATACAATGGCAGGCTGACTAGTGACATGACTTTACTTTAGAAGACGGTTGTTAAGAGAACCGCCAAGCTTTTGGCAATTAAAAACGGCAGGGAAATGTTAATTTCTATAATTTACAAAAGCCTTGCAGCAGTGAATGTCGTATATAATCTGTACAGGGTCCCGTTAACGTTAAGGAATCCAGTTACTGGACGAATTACAGTGGCATCAGACCATTGTAATTACGACATTAAACCCATAACAAACACAATGCATCTGTCGACCGGAAAGTGAGTTTGAAAATCTATGAAAGATAAAAGAATGGAATTGTAATGATTTTGAATCAGACTGCGACAAGATTCTAGTGATGACCAGGTTTTAGGTGGTATTGTTGATCGTGATGGTGTGTATATTTTTCACACAAACACGCACGCACGCACCGCACGCACGCACACGCACGCACACACACACACACACACACCACACACACACACACACACACACACACACACACACACACACACAGAGCATGGCTATCACAGTTACCATAACCTCGTGAGCCCAACCGACCCCACCCCCACTTCCACCCCCCGACCCCCACCCTCCCACGAATCAGTTTGAGTAATTTTTTGTCACTATTTCATTATATCATTGAGGCACAAGAATAAAGAAAATCAAAACACACAAATAATGTATCCAGGGAGACACACAACATTTCCACAACATCTGTCTACCTCACAGAGTTTGTGAGAGAGTCCCACAAAACTGATGTATCGCTGATTGTGTGTTCGTGAGTCCTCTTCCTGAGAGCAGCAGGTGAAAAGTGCTTACTTGCACGTACAACATGATCAAATGAACTGAAACACCACATGCTGTTTTGTTTCATCAACAAAAGCACTATGAATTAAATTCTTTATGTCTGAACTGTGTGGATTCTGTGTGGCAGTGCTGTGTGATGGTCATGTGTTTCACATGTTTCTTTCATCAGTGTGGTCATGCTGTTGGTTGGTCTGTCTGTCAGCAAGATGGTACCAAACTTACTGACCCAACTGTAATGAAATATGGCGGAAAGATAGATTGGTGACTTCAGAATGAAGCCATCGAATGTTGCTGTGGATCTGGATGCAAAGAATAAAACCAGAATCCATCCAGTTCAGAGGTCTGCCTATCGCCTGACTGCCCCTTCAACTGTAGTTCCAGTTCCTTTCCTTGTTTGTCTCATCTGATTTAACGCGGTTCTTTTTACTCCCAGTTCTCTAAAGAACAGGGAGTAC
>JADBJO010005334.1:60000-62500 GCA_016801955.1 Conus betulinus | reverse complement strand
TCCTCCCCATTGGAAATTGTCTCCCGCTTTGGAGACTATAAGCTTGCTGAAGGTCCATTTTAAGAAGCATTTATTATTCCCCATTCACCCACACAAGCACATACTGTCAGTTAGGCAGAATCATCTACCACTGCAGATATGAAGGCTTATCACCCCCTATTTCTACAATCTAAGACATAAGAGCAAGCTTTGTTTATAATTCAATATTTCTTGTAGTCATTGCAACACCAAGCTACTCTGTAAGTTGCTGGAATGGGGCTCGGTACTTATCCTTGGAATTTATTAGTTTATTTTATATATACATATATATATATATATATATATATATATATATAAAGAACGCTATACGGTGTGACGAAGATTGTAATGAAACAAAACACGCAAGCAAAGAAAAGATACAAGAAGATCGATCGACAAACGATGACAAAGGCAAAGAGAGTAGAGAAAGGTGGAGGGGGTGGAGGGGAGGGGAGGGTAGTTGGGACGAAAATGACAGATTAGAATGCAAGGACAAAAAAAGAAAAAAGGACTCTCAGACAGAATCAAGCAGCATCCCGGATGAATAATATCGACACATCCTCATTCTTTCGTTCTTTCTTTTCTTTTTTTCTTTAAGAAGTAAAGAGGCTTTGTGGAGACAGGGAAGCGACCATAAGGGAAAGATAGATATCTGTCATCAGATAGCGAAACTGACAATGCTGAGCTGTGTAAAGAACAGGATCATCCTCTGAACACCTAGAAGAGCTTGAAACGACGAACACGAAAAGCTTGCTGAATTGATGGCTTACTGAATCGAGCTATTGAGCGATTGGAATTACGAAGAAAAGATATCCCTTTTGTGATGACTATATTATGATGTCATGTCCTTATTCGCTAGAGTGTTTGACAAATTAACTACATAAAAACAGGGTGTCAATTCATTAGTAAAGTGACGTACACAACACACGTTGGTGAATACAGAGGAGTGTACATTTTGAGTATTTTTAGAAAATGTTTTACGTCATTTTGAATGCCAGGCTATACATGTTAAAGTGGTAGAAAATCCAACAAAATGTGTGAAAACAGTTTTCTCTGTACTCTCTTGATTGAAAAGATCAGAAGTTACATGTTGATTTCCAAGATTTTTCGGAAAGCGTTTGAATTAGTTGATCACAGCGAATTGCTGGAAATCATTCATGAAGAAAGGTCACAGGGAAAGGTTCTGGCATTTTGAAATCAATATGTACTCTTTAATTTCCATGCAAAGGTGAATGGCACATACTTTATTAATTTTCAATAGTCTAGAGGGCTGCTTCAAGGGATGTGAGAGTAGCCCATATGGTTTACATATTCACGCATATGTGTATGTCTCCCCCTCCTCCCCTTTATGTTATGTATGTATGTATGTATGTATGTATGCATATACATACATATATATATATATATATATATATATATATATATATATATATATATATATATGTACGTATACATAGACAGACAGATAGATAGATAGGTAGACATAGATATAGATATATATTGTATATATAATCTCGCAAGTCATTTCATTGGCTCAGGTAGACGTGGATCCAGTTTAATCGTTTCTCTTATGGCTATTCGTGTTCTTTTTGCAGTCGAAATTGCTTTTCTTTAGAACGTCAGTTAAATTCCCCAAAAAGTATGCTATGATAAAGCGGAAACTGATCAATTTCTTTTTTGAAAAAAAAAAACCAATGCGTCCAAACCTAGACATAGTACTACAATCATCGTAGACTGGAAGTGATGAAAAAGATTATAGTGGTACACGTTCATTCCAGCACTAAGTACTAAACGAAATACTCGTTGTCATGTCTCCAAGGCAAATGAAAAATTCATTTCTACCCATTTCACACACACACACACACACACACACACACACACACACACACACACACACACACACACACACACACACACACACACACACACACACACACACACACACACACACACACACACACACACCACACACACACACACACACACACACACACACACACACACACACACACACACACACACACACACACACACACACACACACACACACACACACACACACACACACACACACACACACACACACACACACACACACACACACACACACACACACACACACACACACACACACACACACACACACACACACACACACACACACCACACACACACACACACACACACACACACACACACACACACACACACACACACACACACACACACACACACACACACACACACACACCACTCACACACACACCACACTCA
The DNA here is from genome assembly GCA_016801955.1 of Conus betulinus. Lineage (NCBI taxonomy): Eukaryota > Metazoa > Mollusca > Gastropoda > Neogastropoda > Conidae > Conus > Conus betulinus. The sequence goes on along the minus strand of JADBJO010005334.1, from coordinate 60,208 downwards.
CACACACACACACACCATACTCACACACACACACACACACACACACACACACACACACACACACACACACACACACACACACACACACACACACACACACACACACACACACACACACACACACACACACACACACACACACACACACACACACACAGCGTGGGAGCTGCAGGAAGGCCATCACAGTCAGCTTGTCAGTTCCACCTGA
>JADBJO010005334.1:35000-55000 GCA_016801955.1 Conus betulinus | reverse complement strand
CAACCACTCTACTTTCCACTTCTCTCGCCCTGTCAGTCTATTCTGTCAAGAAGATATTTTACTAACCCCATCCCCACCCTCATTCCCTCGCTCTCCTACCCTCTGTTGAACAGTGTAAGTTTTAAAGAGAGTTCGTCAGTCCGTACTACCGCTGTCTGTGCTGCTGTGCTGTGGGCGGGGAAAGACAGACAGACAGACAGACGCTAAAGTGGGAGTGGGGAGGGGAGAGGGGACCGGGATACAGTTAGAGGTTACGGACCGAACAAAGCCGTGCTAAAATGCTAGTATCTTTTCTACATGTAAAAACCGAAAGAAAAAAAATAATGCCAGCCGTTTCATTATTGCTGTCCTGTTCAAATTTTCTCATCTTTTGTCGTCTGTTTTCCATCTTTTTCTCTCTTTCTTTCTGTATTCTCTCTCTTCCTATCTTCCTAACTTCTTATTATTTTTTATTTTTATTTTTTTTTTTTTTTTTTTTTTTGTCTTTAGCTCTGCCTCTCTTCTTTTCTTTTTTGTTCCTTTTTTTCCAGTTTTTCTTTGTTTTTCTGGGTTTTTCTTTTCTTCCTTCTTTTTTTCTTTCTTTCTTCTTTCTAGCTTTTCTTCTGCCTTTGTTTTCTTCCTTCCTTCCTGCTTACATTCTTTACTAGTTTTCTTATAGTCTTTATTTTTTCCCTGTCTCCCACTCGTTCAATTCCCTTTTTCTTTCTTTCTGTCTTTCTTCTTTCTTTTGTTTCCCCATTTTTGTTTAGTTTTTCCTTTCTTCCTTCCTTTCCGTTTTTTTTTCTTTGATCTTTCTTTTCTTTGTGCTTTTCTTCTCTTCGTTTTTTTTTCTCTCTCTCTCTCTTTTCTCTCTTTCTTTCCTCCTTCATTCCTCTTTTTCCTTTCTTTCCTCCTCATTTTTATACTCCCCCCCCCCCCCCCCCCCCTTTTTTTTTCCCCCTTCCTTTCTTTCCTTCTCCCTTATATCCCCCTTTCAGTCATTCTTTCTTTCTTTTGCTGTCTTTATTCCCGTCTTTTTTTTCCTTTGAATTTTTTTTTTCTTTCTATTCTTCTGCCCTTATTGATTCCTTCCTTTTAATTTTTTTCTTTCACAATTACTTTGCATTCTTTCCATTTCTGATGTTATTCCATGGTTTTCCTGGAGACAACAAATTCGTGTTCGAGTTGGCAAATGAAGTTTTCACGTTCCCAGAAACAAACATAATCATGAACAAGTAATCTGACATATTCGTGCGGGCTTCTGGCCCCTTGGAACTGGTGGGAGCGTTCACTCAGGTGCTTAGTCAGACAATAGCTTGATATTTGTTTTTCTTTGCACATGGATTTAAAAGATATCAGCTGATGTTGAAAATTTTCATCTGTTTGAATCAACCCTCACATTCTCTCTCTCCTCATTCTCTCTCTCTCTCTCTCTCTCTCTCTCTCTCTCTCTCTCTCTCTCTCTCTCTCTCTCTCTCTCTCTCTCTGTGTGTGTGTGTGTGTGTGTGTGTGTGTGTGTGTGTGTGTGTGTGTATCTGTGTCTGTGTCTGTGTGTGTCGATATGGATGATGGGAGTTCCAGCCCAGCATGTCCATGTAAACTCTGGATTCAGCTTCTCAGCCATGAAGCTACAGTAATCATTGTGAAGCAGCAGCTGCAGATGTACTTTTCTCTACATGCTCGCATCCGGTACCCCACCCTCTCTCTCTCCTCAACAAAACACACACACACACACACACACACACACACACACACACACACACACACACACACACACACACACACACACACACACACACACACACACACACACACACACACACATACACACGTACGCACGCACACACACTATTTTCCCTTTGTTACTTAGAACCAAATGAAGATGTTTCACAGATCTGAAAACTACATATTGGGCTGGTATACCCATCTTGTTATCCGTCTGACAGCATGGATCAGCCGCCTGTTTCTCAGTCTGTGTCTTTTTTCTGTCTTTTTCGTATCTGCTGCCCTCAAAGCTAAGGTAATCCAGCTTCCTTTTCTGACAACCTGTTCGCAAGTCTGGGTTCTGGTTCTGGGGGTTATTTCTCTGCCACTGACGCCTGTCTCAGCTAAATGAAAGGTCACTATCTCCAGACTTGAGGAGAGAGAGGACTGGGGATGAAGATGTGGGGGGGGGGGGGGGGGGGGGGGGAGGAAGGTTATGTCCAATTTGGTCGAATGTGACAGGTCGTCTCGTCTGAGCTGAAACGCTAAGCTGTTCCATACTGTAGAGAAAGCAGGAAGAGGGGGAGGGGGGGGGGGGGGGGGGGGGGGGCGAGGGTGGTCAGGGAAGGTGTGTGTGTGGATAGTAAGTTGGGGTAGGGAGGAGAGGCTGATGGAGAGGTGTGGCAGGGGGGGGGGGGGGGGGGGGGGGGAGGGCCGTTTTCAGGACTGAGAAGGGGGGCTGGTAATAACCACAGACAAATAATCTTGATGCAATTACAACTGATGCGTGCGTGAAGAAGTGGGGGGAAGGAGGGGGGGGAGGGGGTGCTGCTGTGGACTGAGGGCTATTATACAGGAGGAAAGTGAGGGAAAGGGGGTGAAAAGAGTAGTTTAGGGTGTTTGGTTGTTAGTCTTCATTGCTTCGGGGCCAGCTGAGAGGCTTCTTACCGTGAACCAAAGGCCTGTCAACAGTGCTGCTGTAGGTTGTTGATCTTTCTCTCTGTCTCAGCACCTACACTCCATCTGCGATGTTCATTATCCCCATGCTGCTCATTGTGATCGTCTTACACACAGCCACGTTCAGTTTCGTCCTACCAGTGACCACCCCAGAAGGAGCAATCAATGTCAAGTCATCATGAGCCAACGCGCAAGAGGTGACCCTGCACTCTAGCCAGTCACCTTGAAGTTATTTGGCGGTGTCTCTTCTGATCCAGCAAATTCAGAACATCACCCACTAAGCTTGAAGCTGTGATGTTTTGTTGCCATGGACTGTGGGATGTAATGTTTGTTGCCATGGACTGTGGGATGTAATGTTTGTTGCCATGGACTGTGGGATGTTTGTTGCCAATGTTTGAATGTTTGTTGCCATGGACTGTGGGCCATGTAATGTTTGTTGCCATGGACTGTGATGGGCTGTGATGTTTGTTGCCATGGACTGTGGGGCTGTGATGTTTTGTTGCCATGGACTGTGGGGGCTGTGATGTTTGTTGCCATGGACTGTGGGGCTGTGATGTTTGTTGCCATGGACCGTGTGGGGCTGTGATGTTTGTTGCCATGGACTGTGGGGCTGTGATGTAATGTTTGTTGCCCATGGACTGTGGGGCTGTGATGTTTGTTTTGCCATGGACTGTGGGGCTGTGATGTTTGTTGCCATGGACTGTGGGGCTGATGTTTGTTTGTTGCCATGGACTGTGGGGCTGATGTTGTTTGTTGCCATGGACTGTGGGGCTGTGATTTTGTGCCATGACTGTGGGGCTATGATGTTTTGTTGCCATGGACTTTGGGGCTGTGATGTTTGTTGCCATGGACTTTGGGGTGCTGTGATGTTTGTTGCCATGAGATGTGGGGCTGTGATGTTTGTTGCCATGAGCTGTGGGGCTGTGATGTTTGTTGCCATAGGCTGTGGGGCTGTGATGTTTGTTGCCATGGACTGTGGGGCTGTGATGTTTGTTGCCATGGACTGTGGGGATGTAATGTTTTGTTGCCATGGACTGTGGGGATGTAATGTTTTTGTTGCCATAGACTGTGGGGCTGTTATGTTTGTTGCCATGGACTATGTAGCTGCAATGTTTGTTGTCATGGACTATGAGGCTGTAATGTTTGTTGTAACCGACTGTGTGGATAGGGGTTATTGTTTCTGCAATGGACTGTGGGCAGTAATGCTTTTGCTGTGGACTTTGGGGGCTATAACGATAGTTGTCATGGACAGTAATGGTGTAAGTGTGTTGCTGTGGACTGTAGTGCAGTAATCTTTGTTGCCATAGACTGTGGAGCTGTAATATTTTTTGCCATAGACGATGGAGCTGCAATATTTGTTGCCATGGATGGACTGGGGGGGGGGGTGTAATGCTGCTGTCACCATGGACTGTTGGCGTGTAATGCATGTTGCCATGGATTTTGAGGCTGTAGTGTTTGCTGCTACAGACTGTAGGGTGGTTACCGTTACTTTGGTAAACTGTGGGATTTTTACCTTGTGTAGGAATAGTGATCGAATTGTTTTGGATTACTAGGCTTTAAACTTTCTACTCATGGCAATGAGACTGTGTGACTTTGTAAGAGAGCAGAAGAAGGATTGTGGTTGATCGCTTCCCTCCTCTGGAAAGTAGGTACTTCAATGAATAGGTATCTCACCTCAGAGAGAAAGAGCGTCGTAGAGAGATGGAAATAAATCCAAAAACCTGTGTTCCTGCTGCTCTCTCTTTCTCTCCCACACCTTCCTCTACCCGACACACACACACACACACACACACACACACACACACACACACACACACACACACACACACACACACACACACACACACACACACACACACACACACACACACACACACACACACAGTTCCCCCTCCTTCTACCCTTTCCCTTACACTGTCCCTCTCTCCCATAGGAAGGTGAAGTGTGGCAGAACCCTACTGTGTTGGGACAGGACTACCCAACCTTGAAACCAAAGGCTATAGAATTGGAGACAATGTGTGTGTCAAGACAGCACGAGAAGGAAAGAAGGGGGGGGGGGGGGGGGGGGAATGAAGATAGAAAGCCTTGGGGGGATGTTGGATGTTGGAGGTGGCGGGAAGAAGGCTGACGAAGTTAACCATGGCCTGGCAGGGGTCCAGGGGCTGAATAGAGAGTGACTGTTCACGGACGTCTGAAGAGGCGTCTTGACGGTCTGTTGTGCTTCAGTAGCACTTCGTCCTGGTGTGCCTTTGTCTTCAGCCTTCCCGGGTCTGAGAAATGAAAGACAGAAAGAAAAGACCAAAGGTATCTGAAGCAGGGAAGGTGGTGGTGGGGAAAAAAAGTGGGGGGTAAGGGGATTCAGGGGAGTAGTCGACTGAACCTTTTATCTGTTCACTGATGGTGGATGGTGGTTCGGGAAGTGATGTGGAAGAGGGGTGGCAAGGGGGGTAAGGGGAGGGAAGAGGGGGGGGGGGGTCTGTGGTAGAAAAAGAGTAGGGGGTGGGTATAGGGACGAGCATGGAATAGGGGGTTTGGGGGGGGGCTGCTATAATGACAGATCTGTGTTGATGTTGGCATGATCACTTATCTGTTTAGTTGAAGCTGATTCTACTCTCTCTCTCTCTCTGTCTCTCTCTCTCTCTCTCTCTCTCTCTCTCTCTCTCTCTCTCTCTCACTCTCTCTCTCACACACACACACACACACACACACACACACACCACACACACACACGCACACACACACACACACACACACACACACACACACACACACACACACACACACACACGCACGCACGCACACGCACGCACGCACACACACACACACGCACACACACACACACACACACACACACACACACACACACACACACACACACACACACACACACACACACACACACACACACATACTTACACTATCTGCCAAGGAATTTCTATACATTTCCCAACCAGTTTTAATGAAAATTTCTTGTGTCTTGTGGCATGTAAGCATTAAAGACTCTTAATGAATTCATCATCTTTTTTTGTGAGCCATTCCCACCGCGTACCACTGTCTCTGAGCATACTATCTTAACACATGGTAATAGGTCTTGTAAACTTATTATCAAAGAAGCATTCAAAGACTGACCTGCAGGTGAAGCAGCACTCTAAATCTAAATAAAACATCTCTCTCTCTCTCTCTCTCTCTCTCTCTCTCTCTCTCTCTCTCTCTCTCTCTCTCTCTCTCTCTTTCCTATAGATTGTTCCTCCGTCTTAGCATTCTTTGCAAAAGGATGTCGTCATTGCGTGTTCGCCCCAAGAACAAATAAACTTAATGCACAGACTAGCATTGTGTTTATTCGGACAAAAATGTACACAAAGAATCAGTTGTGGAAGGAAGAAGGCATAGTAATGAATAAATCTTGTATTTCAAGTTCCCAGCTACCTCATTATGTCTGTGCCCTCCATTTTCAGGCTATGAATATTGATGAGGAACCGAATCGAGGCTGCTGCACCTCTGAAGCGAGGGACTGTCAAGAAACATGAGTGTATGAGAAGAAAAAGAATGGTGGTCGATGTGGATTTGAAGAGGGCTAGTTCATGACTAGAGAAAGTTTCAATTTACTGGTATATGTAAGACATATTACGACGGAAATTTGATTGTTCCAAGACGCCAAAAACAATTATAATAAGACGCCGACAACCCAGTGTTTGTGTTGCTAGAAATCCCTTTAGATGTATTTAAAAAGAAAGAAATCCAAACCTGTTTGGAAGAAATCTTCTGCAGCTAATTATTGAACAGCTCTCTGTCTTTTTTATTTTATTTTATTTGTTTGTTTTTGTTTTTAGACAATTTAACTGAAGGCTGAACACAAAATTCTTAGACAACTACCGTGTAATATCACTAATTATGATGAAAAACATGTTAAACAGTGGATTCAGTCATTAATTTCCTATGCAACTAATTGTTTTAATGTTTCTGTCTTTTTGTTTTTTTTGTTTGTTTGTTTGTTTTTTTAACAATTTGAACTGAAGTCTGAACACAAAGTACTCATGCAACTACCATTCTGTTTGCTGGATATTGTCCAGAATGCAGTTAGCACTCCCGCAGAGGATGTGGATGCCACACAACATTTTGCAAGGTTTTGTTTGTTCGTTTATTGTTTGTTTGTTTTGCAATCTCTGAAGCAAACTTATGGCGAATTTTTCAGCAATTAAAAATAACGAACAAAAACTATGGTTAGCTTGTCTATAAGTGACATGACTTTACTACAAAAAAAATACTGTTCTATAGAGAATGTACAATGCAGTGCAATTAGAGCTGACAAAAGCAGTCTTTGTATATACTATTTATTGAAATCTTACAGCGGCGTATACCGTATGTACACTATACAGGGCCCCGAGCATATAGCAGCAGGGATTGTGGTTACTGGACGACGGAAAGTGGTATAAACCTTTGGAAACAGAAAACTGCGACGTGACACCCACTGTGAACAAAATGCACATGTCGACTGGAAAGTGGGTTTGAAGAAATACAAAGAGAAGGAAGTGAAACTGGCTTGCTATGTGATTTTTTACACACACACGCACGCACGCACGCACGCACGCACGCACGCACGCACGCACGCACAACTTGTCTTCTGGTAAGAGAATCGACTAGTAACCTTTGTTTTTAAGTTAGAGACACTAGCTTTAGCTGTTTGAACATTCTCTCAAATCGTTTCCTGCTATGTCATTGCGGTTTGTATCTTAAAACCAATCTATTAAACAAATGCATTTTGTCCTGGGTGACAATAAATGATGTATATTACTTTTAGATAAAAAAGAATATTCCGAATTTGTGACAGTTTTGTCGTTTACACGAAAGAAATGTTTCTTTCTTTTTCTACTTTCCTTCTTTCTTCTTCCTGCTGCTGTTGTTGTTGTTGTTGTTGTTGTTGTTTTTGTTGTTGTTGTTAAAGGTCAATTAAAGAAATAAAAGTTGTTTTTATCGTCAGGCTGACATGTAATTGTGTGTATGTGTCAAGTCAAGTCAAAATTATGTTCATTGAGGGTTAAAGAATAAGCTTTCCAGCTTCTTTTTTTACATCATGCCCTCATAAACAAGAAAGAAAGTAATACAGCATATATCCACAAGCTCAAACAACATTTTTAAAAGCACCGAATTTCTATCGTGCAAAGATATAACTCTTATATCAAACATGAAACAATAATAAAACTGTTGCATATAACCACAAGCTCAAACAACATTTTTAAAAGCACCCAATTTCTATCATGCAAAACATAACTCTTATATCAAATATGAAACAATAATCAAACGATTTTATGGCAAATTACTGCCTGCGATCCCACCAGAATATAGAAAAACTTGATTTATAAAGATTACTTCGAGGTCTGGGAAGAGACCAGTTTATGTGTATGTCTGTTTCTATTGATGACAAAGCTTTCAATGATTTTCCTTTGGGCTGATCCATCCATTACATTGTATACACACACACAAGCATTTGTTGAAGTACTGTCTGTCTTTAACTGGAAAACTAGTTAAAGTTTTGTAAACATTCTTTGTCAAAGTATTGGATTTCAGCTAAATTGATGTAATGGCCCATTTATGCAGACGACTTACTTGTTTCAGATGAGTTTCACTAGCATTCTCCCATAATGTGGATGCATAATTGATGAGAAAGGATATGCATGTTAGAATGTTTTTCTGGAATGAAGATTTAGACAGGTTTTTTTTTGTTTTTTTTTTTTTTAAACTTGACATATTCCCTTAGAAATATGTTTTCCAAGATCCACAATGTGGTAAGACCAAGATAATTGGTGCCAAGGATAACACCTAAGACTACGCGATGTACCCTCTTCAATATTTTGTCCTTGGGCATGTAAAGGCGCGAATGAGGATTTCATTTTCTGCTGCTTTTGACGTGTTGTGACATACATGCATTTGGGTTTACTAGCATTGAGGGACATATGATTCATTTCTGTCGATGTAATCAAAATAATAATAATAATGTTTATGTCTGTCTGTGTCTGTCTGTGTCTGTGTGTGTCTGTGCGTGCATGCATTAACATTTTCATGTTTACACACACACACACACACACACACACACACACACACACACACACACACACACACACACACACACACGCACGCACGCACGCACGCACGCACGCGCGCACGCACGCACGCACGCGCACACGCACACACACACACACACACACACACACACACACACATATATATATATAAATGCACCTACACGCGCACGCACGTATACACACACACGCGCGCGCGCGCTTGCATATAGAAGCACGCATACAGACAGAGAGATAGAGGGAGGGAGGCAGACACACAGACAGAGAAAGACAGAGAGAGTGAAAGCACAAATACAACACGTTCTTAAGGGTGGCTATCGTTGTTGCGATAACCTTAAGCAGAAACCTGCTGCGTGCCCAAGCAGTCACTTGTGTGATGTGATGTTTGTCACTATTTTACTGTACGGTTGAGCCATCAGAATATGGAAACTCAAAAACAAACAAACTCTCCATGGAGGGACGCAACATCCCCATGATGGCGCTAAACACGACTAAATTTGTGATAAGTGTTCAGCAAAAGTGACATTGCTGATTAAAATTTCATTGCCTGTCTGTTGATCACTTTTCGAATAGCACCGTGGAGAAAAAACCTACCTGAATATAAGACATGATCAAACGCACTAAGATATAACACATGCTATTTTGTCTCATCAACAAAGGCCTTCTAACTCCAGTTCTTTGTTTCTGAACTGTGTCCATTCTTTGTGACAGTGCTCTGTGTTGTTCACGTGTTTATGCATTACTTCCACCAGAGAGGTCATGCGGTGTGTTTATCTGTCTGTCAACAAGGTTATGCCAAACGTACTGACCCAGCTGAATGAAATATAGTGGAAAGACAATTTGCTACTTAATAAGAAGGAAATCCATTGAAATATGGTATGGATTTGCATCCTACGATCTCCTAAGTATCCTTCCACTGTAGTTCTAGTTCGTTTCCTTGATTGCGTAATCTGATTTGACGCCATTCTTTTTACGATAGTTCTTTTCAATATGCTGCCGCGTAAGATGCCTTTCTGTTGCCCCGAGAAAAACAAATGAAATAGCTGTGCCTGTCCATCTTTCACTTAAAGAGAAGGCGATGAGACAATAGCAATGTGGCCTGCATCCGTAGAAGTGGAGCGTTGATAGCAGGTTTTCTTGTCTGAAAATGCGCAGATCATCTTCTTTATTTGCTGTTAAGCTGGACACTTTATCCAGACTAGGCTGATGGTTTGAATCCACATTTTAGCCAAGCAGTTTTTTTTTCCTTAAAACGAGGCCATTGTGTTGCACGTGTTGTTTTGGAAGCCAAGGTGAAGCCAGTGAAAAGAACGGGAAGATAAATACTGATGCTGGATAATAGATGTGAAGGAAAAGGTTACAGTGGAAATTCAAGACAGCGCGCCATCAGCACTTCTATGAAGTTTGTAATGAAACTGGAGGGATGTCTCTTTCAGTTTAATAATAGATCAGCCAGATCAGGATGACTATTCTTCCGAAAGAAAAAAAATCATCAGACGATGGGCCTAATAAGAAAATTATCAATCCTCTCTCTCTCTCTCTCTCTCTCTCTCTCTCTCTCTCTCTCTCTCTCTCTCTCTCTCTCTCTCTCTCTCTCTCTCTCTCTCTCTCGCTCTCACTCGCTCTCGCGCGAGTGGTAACGTGGCATGCGCTCTCACTGTCTCTCTGTCTGTCTGTCTGTCTGTCTGTCTGTCTGTCTGTCTGTCTCTCTCTCTCTCTCTCTCTCTCTCTCTCTCTCTCTCTCTCTCTCTCTCCCACACACCCCATTTTCTGGATACGTTCACAAAAGTCAAATGATGAAGACTGGTTTGATGTCTTGGAGCAATCAGAGACTGGGAGCCCACACATCAGCTGCAAGAGGAGCGTTCTCTAGACTGTGATACAATAAAACACCATGAGACCCGCAGCTGGGCTTGATGACTTCTCTTCACCTCCGGTATCCGCCTTCCTCCTGCCTCGCCCCCCTCCCCACCTCTCACGCTCAGCAGGCTGACGTCATCACTCCTTTCCATCTCTTCTCTTGACCTCCCTTTCCCACCCCCTCCATCCTTCGCCCTTGAAAGTTTTCTGCTCAAAGACGGAGCTGGAGCCAGGCTTGGCGATGAAGAGGTCGTGTTATTGTTGACAGTCACGTCTGTTCGCACAGGCTTCAGTGCTCCCTCCATTACTGGCTGACAGTCGATCAGTCGTTTCCTGTCTGGCAAGTCGGTCACGTGGCTCGCCACTTTGTGACGTCGGTTTCCAGTAAAGAAACATCTGCACCCCTCCCCCCCCCCACCCCCCCCCCCCCCCCCCCCCCCCCCCTCTGCCCCATTGCAGCTGTTCGTGACGTCAGCCGTGATGGGCAAAACAGTTGTTTGCGCCTCCCACACCTTCTTGACCTTTCACTCCCCCCCCACCCCACCCACACACCCACCCTAACCCCCCCCTCCCCCCCCACAGCTGTTCATGACGTCAGCCGTGAAGGGCAAAAGAGCTGTTTGCGCCTCCCACACCTTCTTGACCTTTCACTCCCCCCCCCCCCCCCCCCACACACACACCCACCCCCCCCCCCCCCCCCCCCCCGCTACCATTTCCTTTTTCTGCCTCTCTCTCTCTCTCTCTCTCTCTCTCTCTCTCTCTCTCTCTCTGTCTCTCTCTGTCTCTGTGTGTGTGTGTGTGTGTGTGTGTGTGTGTGTGTGTGTGTGTGTGTGTGTGTGTGTGTGTGTGTGTGTGTGTGTGTGTGTGTGTGTGTGTGTGTGTGTGTGTGTGTGACAGAGAGAGAGGAAGAGGAAGAGAGAGAGATGGAGAGAGAGAGAGAAAGAGAACAAGCATATACTTACGTGAGTTTGTGTTCTAACAAGCAAGTGTGTGTGTACGTGTGTGTGTGTGTTGTGTGTGTGTGTGTGTGTGTGTGTGTGTGTGTGTGTGTGTGTGCATGTGTGTGTGTGTGTGTGTGTGTGCGTGTGTGTGTGTGTGTGTGAAGTGGAAGGATAAATGTGGTATAAGGTGAGGACATTTTTAAGAGGAAAAAGAGGTGGGGGGAGCATGCGCATGAAAATGTTGTCTCTGTAGATGCTTTGACCATTTAGGGAGAAGGGATCAGGTTCGTGTATGTGTAAGTGTGTCTTTGTGGGTGCTTTCGCAGTTTGTGTTGCTTTGTTGGTAAGAATCCAATCAAGTGTTCAAAGACCTGGAAACGATGTATTGGGCTGGTGTGCCTATCTTGTTTTTCGTCCGACGGAACGGATTAGCCACAACTTTCTTTGTCTATGTGTTGTTCTTTTTTGTTCCTGCTGCCTTCAGAAGTAACGTAATTCAGCTTTCTTTTCTGGCAATCTGTTCACAAGTCTGGGTTCTGGCTCTGGGGGTTATTTCTGCCACTGACGCCTGTCTTGCTAAACGAAAGGTCACTGTTTCTAGACGGGTGGAGAAGAGCGGAGAGGAGAGGCTATGGGGGGGGGGGGTGGAAGCTTGTGTCCAATTTGGTTGAACGTGACAGCTCGTCCCGTCTGAACTGAAGCAGAATGCTTTATGCTGAAGAGAAAGCTGGAAGAAGGTGGGCGAGGGTGGTAAGGGAGGGGGTAGGGGGTAGCGAGTTTAGGGTAGAGAGGAGAGGCTGGGGGGGGGGGGGGGGGGGGTTCTACGCTTGCTCAGGACTGAGAAGAGGGCCGGTAATTATCTTAAATATCTACAAATTAATATTGATGCCATTGCAACGTGTGTGTGTGTGTGTGTGTGTGTGTGTGTGTGTGTGTGTGTGTGTGTGTGTGTGTGTGTGTGTGTGTGTGAGAGAGAGAGAGAGAGAGAGAGAGAGAGAGAGAAGAAGAAGAGGGGAAGAAGGGGATGTAGGATGAGAGTGGGGGGAAAGGGGGTAAAAGTAGCAGTGTAGGGTGTTGCTAGGGTTATCAGTCTTTATTGGTCTGTGGGGCATCATGTTTGTTGCCATGGACTGTGAAGCTGTGATGCTTGTTGCCATGAACAGTGGGGCGATAATGTTTGTTGCCATGGACCATGAGGCTGTAATGTTTGTTGCCATGAACTGTGAGGCTGTAACGTTTGTTGCCATGAACTGTGAGGCTGTAATGTTTGTTGCCATGGACTGTGAGGCTGTAATGTTTGTTGCCATGGACTGTGAGGCTGTAATGTTTGTTGCCATGGACTGTGAGGCTGTAATGTTTGTTGCCATGGACTGTGAGGCTGTAATGTTTGTTGCCATGGACTGTGAGGCCGTAATGTTTGTGCATGGACTGTGAGGCTGTAATGTTTGTTGCCCATGGACTGTGAGACTGTAATGTTTGTTGCCATGGACTTTGAGACTGTAATGTTTGTTGCCATGGACTGTGTGAGACTGTAATGTTTGTTGCCATGGACTGTGAGACTGTAATGTTTGTTGCCATGGACTGTGTGGCCATGATGTTTGTTGCCGTGACTGTGTGGCTGTAATGTTTGTTGCCATGGACTGTGAGGCTGTGACATTTGTTGCCATGGACTGTGGGGCTGTGATGTTTGTTGCCATGGAATGTGAGGTTGTAATGTTTGTTGCCATGGACTGTGGGGCTATGGAGCATGATCGGTAACTTTTTTTTTTCTGTGGAATGTGGGGTCATAATATTTGTTGCCATGGACTGTGGGACACTAATGTATGTTGCCATTAACTGCATGGCTGCAATGTTTGTTGCCATGGACTGTGGGACACTTTGTTGCCATTAACTGCATGGCTGCAATGTTTGTGGCTGTGGATGTGGTTTTTCCTTCTCATTTGCTGCAGACTGTGGGATTGTTACTTTTATTGTGAGAGACTGCTAACTGCTAAACTATAATGTTTTTTGTGGCTTTAGGCCTATTCTCGTTGCTGCACGTGATTGTGAGGCTTTTAATGTTGTTGTTTTTTGGACTGCAGTGATCTAAGCTTGCTTTGTTTTGACTGTGGGGCTGTTAACAAGAAGGAGGAGGAGGAGGAGGAGGGAGGAGGAGGAGGAGGAGCAGCAGGGTGGAGGGGGGAGGGTTTGGGTTGATCACTTCCTTTCATTGGAAACCAGGTATCTCAATGATTTTAGTAATATCTCTCCTCAAAGAGAAAGAGAGTCAGGGACAGAGAGGGAGATCAATCTGCTACCCCCTCTTTTCTTCTTCCACACTTCCTCTTCTCAACACACACACACACACACACACACACACACACACACACACACACACACACACACACACACACACACATACACACATACACACACACACACACACACACACACACACACACACACACACACACACACACACACACACACACACACACACACTTACTTCCCTCCCTTCTACCCTGTCCCTCCCACTATCCCTCACTCCGATAGGAAGCAAAACACGGCAAAGGCCGGAAGAACCCAATACTGTGTTAGGACAGGACTACCCACCTTCCAAACCAAGGGGCGTAGATCTTGAAACAACACGTATGTAAAAGACAGCAGGAAAAGGAATTGGGTAGGGGTATAGACAGCGAGCCTGGTGGAGATGGGGGCTGGAGAAATTGAATGCGCGGGTAAGGGACATGTGGGGCTGGGGTGCAGAAGGCTGACAAAGTTAGCTATAGGCCTTAAGGCTGAAGAAGTCGACTGTTCACAGACATGTGAAGGGGTGCTTTAGATGGTCTGAAGTGCTTGAGACGCACTTCGTCCTGGCGATCCTCAGTCTTCAGCCTCCTGGTCTGAGACATATACGATTGACAGAAGGCTTAGAATGTCTGAAGTAGGGCAGGTGGTGGTTTGGAAAAGTGGTAGGTAAGGGGCTTAGGGGGAAATGATCGACTATCACCTCTGTCTCTTCATTGATATAGACGTTGGTTTTGGGAGGGAGGGGAGCGGGAACGCAGGTGTGGAAGAGGGGTTCTAGGAAGGGGGGAAGAGAAGGAGAGGGAGGCGGCGGTCATAAAGGGAATGGGGGATGGGTATAGGAATAAGGATGGCATGGGGTTTGTTATAATAACAGATCGGCGTTGATGTTTGCGTGACTGCTTATCTGTTTAGTTGTCTGTTATTTTTACTCTCTCTCTCTCTCTCTCTCTCTCTCTCTCTCTCTCTCTCTCTCTCTCTCTCTCTCTCTGTCAGTCTGTCTCTGTCTCTGTTTCTCTCTCTCTCTCTCTCTCTCTCTCTCTCTCTCTCTCTTTGTTTCCATTCCACTTCCACTCCTCCCCTACCTTTCTCTCTCTCTCTCTCTCTCTCTCTCTCTCTCTCTCTCTCTCTCTCTCTCTCTCTCTCTCTCTCTCTATATATATATATATATATATATATATATGCTTATGCTTGTGTGTGTGGGTAGGTGGGTGTGCGTGTGCATGTGCGTGTGCATGTGTGCGTGTGTACGTGTGCGTCTGTCTGTCTGTCTGTCTGTCTGTCTCACTTGTTCTGGCACTCTCTCTTCCCTTCATATTAAAAAAAATCTCACAGAAGTAGAAACCAACCCATTTACCAGTGACATAACTACTGATGTACGACCAATCGATGACAGTGCACACCAAGACAGCCGCAAGAACTGGGTAGTGAAGTTGTGGAGAGAAAAAATGAACACGCTCTCAAGTTCAGCGATCTACTCTGACGCCATGACCCACTTGACATGCAATCATTTTCTGTTTGTAGGATCCCAGCTCCGTGTCGGAGCTTTACCCCACGCGCCACTGAAACTGTCCTTGGATTATAGATAACAGTGCCTAGGTCAACTGTCACGTCGATCTTAATGGCAGTTTGCCGCATTACTACATGGTGCTGTTTTTTGGCATGAAGAGTTCTTTCCCTTCTTGGTCTGTTCTTGTGGTCCCATAGCAAGAGCATTTAAAACTGTTCGCCAAATTGATAGGGTCTTTATTGTGATGTTGTTTCGATCGGTAGATCTAAAGTCTTGTCTACAATTTTTACAAACTGATTTATGAAATCACTTCACTTTATTTTGTAAATGGTTTTGCGGGATTGCTACTGGTGATTTTCACAAAGGTCACGCCATTAGAAAAGGTTGCAGGAATTTAAGTGTGTAAAGATGGTATGGTACAGAAGCTAGGAATGTGACAGGATGCTGTGAGGGACAGTGAGGATTTTGTTTTTATTACGTTTTCACTTATCAGAACCAATATAAACAACAACATGGCGCAGCTGCTGATTTTTTTTTTCTGCAGTTTGTAACCAGCATTTTTTTGTTGTCTTGTATAAAAGAACGCTGCATGATTTGATAAAGATTGTAATGAAATGAAACACTCAACAAAGAAAAATGAGAAGAACAACAATTGACAAAAGACGGCAAAACTGTGAGGATGATGGGAGGTATAATGCGTGGAGGGAAGGGAATGGACGTTTGAGCGAAGTAAAAGAAAAGGACGTTCAGACAGGATCAAGCAGGATTCTTAAAGAATGATGTAAGTAGGTCCTCTTTTTCTTTCTTCATTTCTGTACTTTTCTTATTTTTAAGAATCAAAAAAAAAAAAAAAAAAATTTTGAAGAGAGGAAAGCTATCATAAGGGAAAACAAAACTGATATCTGTTGTAAATGTGGCGCATCAGCTGAAATAACAGGATCGTCCGCGGAAAACCTGGAAGAGTTCAAACATCTATTAGAAAACTGGGCGCAGGAAAAGCTTACTAAATTGATAGGGCCACAGTCGAGCTATCGACATTAAGCGGAGACGTGATCCCTTTTGTAATGACAAAATTATTTCATGCCATTTTTTGGCTAGGGTGTCATACAAACTGAGTACATAAAAGCAATAATAGTTCTAATTCTTCACAAAGGCAACATACACAACGCACGCCGATAAGTGTAGAGAAGAAACCCTTCTGAATATTACTTAGATAATACTCGCAGTGTGTTATTATTATTATGTAAATGGAAATGCACGCATGCACAGACACATGTACATACTTATTATATTAACGGCAGAGGTCTATGATCTCTTAAGTGCCCTTCTTCTGTAGTTCTCTTTCGTTTCCTGATTTTGTCTCATCTGATTTGACACTTTTTACTAAGTACTTTTCAAAATGCTGCCCATAAAACAATTTTTGGTACTCCAAGTGTGGATAAGCAATGAAATACCTTTACTTTCCCTAACCTTGTTTAGAAGAGAAAGAGAGGAGGTAACAGCACTGCACCCTGCATCAGTAGAAGTGGAATGTTGATAGCAAATTGATTGTCTGAAAACGGACAGACTATTGTTTTCGTTTGTTTTTAAGTTGGAAACTTTATCCAGACTAAGCAAAGGTTAAGAATCTATGTTTACGCTAAGCAGTCTTTCAAGGCAAGGATATTGTGTTACATGTGTTGTTTTGGAAGCCGTGGTAAAATCGGTGAAACTAGACAAAAACAATGGAACAAAAACAAAGATCACGGATAATTTATGTGAATGAAAAGGTTAACATGGAAATTCAAGATAGCGCCATCAGCAGTCATGCAGATTTTGTAATTAAACTGGGATGGGGGTGGGGGGTCACTTTCAGTTTACTGATAGACCAGCTGGATTAGAATGGCAATTCTTTCAAGCAAAAAGTCATCATATGACGGGTCTTATAACAAATAATCATCTCTCTCTCTCTCTCTCTCTCTCTCTCTCTCTCTCTCTCTCTCTCTCTCTCTCTCTCACACACACACACACACACACACACACACACACACACACACACACACACACACACACACACACACCACCACCACCACCACCACCACCACCACCACCACACCACGACACACACACACACACACACACACACACACACACACACACACACACACACACACACACACACACATGCGTGTTTGCATATATACAGACAAGACTATCAGGACCTGCACGAGCACACATAACTCTCAATCAGTGATTACCTTCTCTTCATTCTAGACTCACTTTGTAAAGCCATGTGCAGAGAAGATTGAACACCACAGGGAGCTGGAGGATTGGGGGAGGAAGGAGGAGGGTGGATTTGAGGAGGAACACAGCTACAATGGCAATTGAATATGGAATTAATTTTTCTCTCTTAACTGAAAAAAATCTCGATGACTGCCCACGTTTGTGCCAGATCATGATTAATATGATGAGCATATTACCTTTGCCAGGTTCAGGAACTGACACACATTGTCATCCATCCAATGATGTAAGAGCTGATCAATCCACACACACACACACAAGAGCACAACATCACACACACACACACACACACACACACACACACACACACACACACACACACACACACACACACACACACACACACACACGCATGCGCGCGCGCGCGCGCGCGCGCGCAGAGGAACATTTCCGTCAACCCGCCATTCTCCCCCATCTTCTGAATAGGTGAAGAGATGCTCCATGAAGATGAAGATCAGCTCGATGCCTTGCAGCAGCCATAGATGAGGGAGCCCGCTCTTTGCTGTGAGTGAGAGAAGCCTTCTTCCGACTGTGACACAATACACCACCATGAAAAACGGGTTGGATTTTCATTTGTCTGTTCTTTGCAGGCACGCCCGGGGGACTCCTCTCCAACGTCATCTCCCACCTCCTCTCTTGCCTCCCCTCTCTCCACCCTTTACCCCCTTGCAGGCTGGCTTCATCACTTCTCTCCACCCCCTCTCTGTCCCTTCTCTCCCCCCCCCCCCCCCCCCCCCCCACCCCTCTCACTCTCCTTGCTTCTCTCTCGAATGTTTTCCGCTCAAAGACAGAGCCAGGCTTGACGATGAAGAGGTGGTGTTATTGTCGGCAGTCACGTCTGTTTACACAAGGTTCAGTGCTCCCTCCATTACTGGCTGACAGTGGCCGTTGTTTCCTGTCTGGCGATTCGGTCATGTGGCTCGCCAGTTCGTGACGTCGGTTGATGGTAAAGAAACATCGGCACCATCCTGCTCCTCATCTGATGCCGCTCATGACGTCAGCCATGACGGGCAAAGCAGTTATTTACGCCTCTCACCCCTTTTCTGACCCCTAACCCCTCATCCCACCCCATCCACCCAGTTTCGTCTTTCTGTGTCTCCTTCAGCCCCTCCGAGGGTTTGTTTCGTGTGCGTGTGTGTGTGTGTGTGTGTGTGTGTGTGTGTGTGTGTGTGTGTGTGTGTGTGTGTGTGTGTGTGTGTGTGTGTGTGTGCGTGCGTGTGTGTGTGTGTGTGTGTGTGTGTCTGTGTGTGTGTGTGTGTGTGTCTGTGTGTCTGTGTGTCTGTGTGTCTGTGTGTACGTGTCTCTGTGTCTGTCTGAGTGTCTGTCTGTGTGTATGTCTGTGTGTGTTGTATTGCATTACATTGTGTTGTTTTGCTTAACTTCATCATCACAACAGATTTCTATGTGTGAACTGCAGGTTGTTTTCACCAGGAGATGTGCACCACCATTGCACTATGTAAACCATGTGATTTTTTTTTCTTTTTGTATCGTTTTCTAACCAGCGTACATGTTGTTCACCAAGCAAATTCGATTATTGAAAATTGTCGCCATAGACGACTCATTATTGCCAAGGTTCTTTTACATATTACAGATGAATACAGCGAAATAAACGCACCTACAACTATCCAAAGCATTCTTTAGAGCAGTAGGTGTTCCTGAAGTAACTGTTTTATGACGGTTTCTTTTTCGCTGACAGCAAGTCTGTAAGCTGCGCATTGTATTATCTTTTACACAGATGAAATGATTTTAATGATATGTAGGGCTGTGCCATTCAGTACAACTAATGTCTGGTATTGATCGTAGGTCAGACTCGAACTTTACTAACGTAAGCACTCTCTGAATTAGAGAGTCATTATCCTTAATGAATCAGAGAATCATTAGTCTCAATGAGTCAGAGTCATTAGTCTTAATGAATCACAGAGTCATTAGCCTTAATGAATTAGAGAGTCATTAGCTTTAATGAATCAGAGAGTCATTAGTCTCAATGATATCAGTCATTAGCCTTAATGAATCAAAGAGTCATTAGACTTAATGAATCAGAGAGTCATTAGCTTTAATGAATCAGAGAGTCATTAGCCTTAATGAATCAGATAGTCATTAGTCTCAATGAATCAAAGTCATTAGCCTTAATGAATCAGAGGTTCATAGGCCTTAATGAATCAGAGAGACATTAGCCTTAATGAATCAGAGTCCATGGGCTACCGAGGACGACATTCATTTTAACTGGGCTGAAAAGACAGTCAGTGCTCCCTCACCACGCATGTACAGCGTACGCAATGTGTGTATACCACAGAGGTGAAGACGCTGGCACTACAGTCAGCCAGCCAACCCCCTAATATCCTCTGCTGTCCACCCGGGTTCATCTTTGCTTCCTAACTGCTGTGGTCGGTTCTGTTTCTCTGTAAC
>JADBJO010005334.1:25000-27500 GCA_016801955.1 Conus betulinus | reverse complement strand
GCTACAGACTGTAGAAATGATACCTTTATTGCTATAGACTGTGTTGGGCTGTTACTTTTGTTACTGTAGATAGTTGGACTGTTATATTTGTGAATGTGAACTGAGGGACTCTTACCTTTCTTAATATGGTCTGTGGGACTTTGACTTCTGTTGCCGTGGGCCGTGGGGTTGTTACCTTTGTTGCTAAGGATAGGGATGTTATTTTTGTTGCTGTGGGACTGATACCTTTGGTGCTGTGAACTTTGTGACTGTTACCTTTCTTACCAAGGTCTGTGGGGTTGATATTTTTTGTTGCTGTGGACAGTGGGGCTGTTATCTTTGTTACCATGGACTTCAGGACTATAAACCTTGTCATTGGGGACTTTTAGCTTATCACCTTTGTTGTGTGGATTGTAGACTCTTACTTTCGTGGCTGTAGATTGTGAGACTGTAAGTGTGATCTGTAAGCTTTGAGTTCTATAGCCTATAAGATCAGACTGTGAGAGTGTTACCTTTGTTGCTGACAACAGTGGGACTTTTGCCAGTGCTGCTGTTGACTGCTACTTTCATTGCTGGGAACTTTGAAACTATAGACTCTGCTGCTGTATACTATGAATTTGCGAACTTTGTTACTATGAGACTCTTACCTTTGTTGTTGTGGACTGTGGGACTGCTGCTTTGTTGATGTGGACTGTGGGACTCTTACCTTTGCTGCTGCGGACTGTGGGACTGCTGCTTTGTTGCTGCGGATGCGGGACTCTTACCTTTGTTTGATGTTGGGACTGTGGGACTGTGTGACTCTTACCTTTGTTGATGTGGATTGGGGTTGTTACCTTTGATGCTGTGGCTACGGATCAATAATATTGCTGTCGTGGGCTTATGGGCTGTCAGTTTTACTGCTCATGACTGTGGGGATGTTAAGCTTCTTGTTTTGTTTGTTTTGTTTTGTTTTGTTTTTACTATGCAGTTGTTACCTTTTTCAAATCTGTAGACTTAATCAAACACATCATTGCGGTTTTTTTTTCCATGAAATGATAACACAAGTATATGTATTAAAGAAGAGAAGGGGGAAATGAGAGGTGGAAAGGGGGAGAGGGCAGAGTGTGGGGGGAGGATCCATGGGGAAAGGGGAAAGTCAGGATTAGCTGGAAAAAATTATAGCATCACTGCTAACTTTGTCAGAGGAAAGAAGCAAGAAAGAAAGGAAAGCAAGAAAGAAAGAAAGAAAGAAAGAAAGAAAGAAGAAGAGAAGAAGAAGAAGAAGAAGATTCGGGTTGACCATTTCCTTTCACTGGAAGCTAGGCAACCCAAAGACCATAATGATATCTTTCCTTAAAGAGAGAGAGAGGGGGGCAGCAGAGAGAGACAGAGACAGAGGGGGAGACAAATCCATAAACCTATATTACTGCTGCCCTCTCTCTTCCTCTCCCTCTCCTCAACATTACCTGCACACACACACACACACACACACACGCCCACGCACGCACACACGTATGCACGCACGCACGCACGCGCGCGCGCGCGCGCACACACACACACACACACACACACACACACACACACACACACACACACACATACACACACGCACACACTTTCCTTCCCTTCTGCCCCATTTCTCCTACCATCCCTCTCTCCCATAGGAAGCGAAATACGGTTAAGGCAGGAGGAACCTTTATTGTGTGTTGGGACAGGACTACCCACCTCTCAAACCAAGGAACGGAGATTTTGAAACAACACGTATGCCAAAGGCCGCAGGAAAAGGAGGGTCCTTAAGAGGGAAGAGGGAAGGGGGGGGGGGGGGGGGGGAGGGGGGGGGGGGGGTAAGCAAAGAGCCTTGGGTGCTTTGGGGGGGATGGGGGGGGGGGGGGGGGGGGGGCGGTTAGAGAATGACGGACCGATGGGTGTGGCGAGGGGGCGTTGAGAGGGGAGAACGAGGGACCGGTCGGGGGGGGGGGGGGGGGGGGTGATGGGGGCGTGGAAGGGGAGAATAAGGAACCAGTGGGGATGGCGATGGGGGCGTGGAGAGGGGAGAATGAAGGACCTGTGAGGGTGGAAACGGGGGGGGGGGGGGGGGTGTAGAGAGAGCTGATGAAGTTAGCCGTGGTCAGACAAGGCCTGAAGGAGATCGTTGTTCACGGAGGTCTGATGAGGTGTTGAGATGGTCTCCTGGGAGTCAGCGGCACTCGACTTCCGCCAGACGTGTCTTCGTCCTCAGCCTCCTCCTCCTGGTCTAACGAATAACAGATCGAAAGAAGACTTAAAGAAGAAACAGGGGAGGTGGTGCTTGGCAGGAAAAAGGGGCAGGGGGGGGGGGGGGTAAGAAGAAGGATCGACTGAATAAGTTATCTGTACAATGATATTTGATGATGGTGGTTTAGGGGATAGAAGCGTAGACGGGAGGGGGGATCAGGGATGGTGAGGGGTGGGGAGAGGGAGGATAATGGCGGGGGGGGGGGGGAGTTCTGCTATGATGACAAAACGGTTTTGATGTTTGCGTGACTACTTGCATGTTCAGTTG
>JADBJO010005334.1:5000-17500 GCA_016801955.1 Conus betulinus | reverse complement strand
CTCTCTCTGTTTTTCTTGTACAAGGCATTTAGGATTAGAAGTATAGTATGCAGTTAAGAATTAATTGTTGTGTACTGTTTGATATTTAGCTAGTCGATTACCTGTTGTACTTTTTGATGGATATTTGATTGATTTGTTCCTGTTTCTTTTTCGAAAAGATTTGTTCACATTACCACCTTCTCTCTCTCTCTCTCCTCCCACGCTCTCACTCATCATCTCCCATCTCCCTTCCTCTCTCCCTCGTCTCTCTTCCATCCGCCCTCCCTCCTTCCTCTCTCGCCCCTATCCTCCTCCCCTCCTCTTCCTCTCCATCCCCGCTCACAGCCCCCCTACTCCCATCTAACTTCGTCTCCTCACCAAACTCTCTGAGTTCGGCCTGCCTCCTCGCCAACTCTCCTTCTCGCTCTCTACTCCTCTCTCCTGGCCCACGCCCCCTCTCCCCTCCTCCCATTCCCTCTCCTGCTCCTCCCCCCTCTCCCCTCCTCTCTCTCCCTCCCCCTCCTCCTCCCAATCTCCTCCTCCCCTCTCTCACTATTGTCCCCTCTCCCTCCTCTCCCTATCTCACATCGCTCTCTACCTCTCTCTATATCCTCCCTCTCCTCCCTCCTCTCTCTCCCTCCCTCATCTCCTCATCTCTTCATCCTCCCTCTCTCTCTCTTCTTCTCCTTCCTCCCCTCAGTCCTCTATCGCTCGTCTCCTCCCTCCTCCTTCATCTCTCTCCTCCTCGCTCACCCCTCCCATCCTCTCTCCAATCTCTAATCTCCCCTCCTCCTCCTCTCTTCTGGTTCTCCCTCCTCCAACTCTCTCTCAATGGCTCTCTCTCCCTCTCACTCTCCTCTCCTCCTCTCTCCCTCCGTCTCCCTCTCCCCCGTCACTCTCCCCTCTCCTCATCCCTCCCTCCTCGCATCTTCTTCGTCTCTTGCTCTCCTCTCCTTCTCCTCTCCTCTCTTCTCTCTCTCTTTCTCTCTCTCTCTCTTAGAGATGGAGGGTGCATGTAGCAAACAATGGTCAGACAGAGAGAGAGAGAGAGGATGTGGAGGAAGAGAAAAGTAGGTTGAGAAACGGAAAACGGATCAAGGTAAGCCTTCTCGCGTTTTTCACGGTTGTTTCATTTGGGGGCTGTTTACAATTCTTTTGTTGATCTTCCAATCTGACTCTGTTTGCAGTTTGCAATACACTTCGTTCGGACTGATGCAGAGTTCCCAGTCTCCAACAGGTGGCAGCCAGCTGCCCTAGTTTTTTTTTGTAATGTTTACTTGGGATACATATATCTTGAAACACACACACACACACGCACCAACACGCACGCACGCACGCACGCACGCACCCACACCCACACACACACACACACACACACACACACACCCACACACACACCACACACACACACACAAAACCACACACACAACGCACACATACACACACCACACGCGCACGTGCGCAAGTGCGCGCTCACGACGTACACATATACATATGCAAGCGACCATGAATGTTGCACACACCGCGTGCGCGCGCGCACACACACACACCACACACACACACACACACAAGCACACGCAAACCACAAACACACACACACCACCACCACCACCACCACCACCCACAAAAGAAATAGCAAAACCAAATGAAAACAACAACAGGATGGATGTCTTTTTTCCCCGGCTTTTCTGACCTCCTCATCTGGAGCCATCCCCGATCGTGTCTTGCAAATGGCTCAGATGATGTTTTCCCCCCGTGTTCCACTTGTAATGTTGGCCTATATTGTCAGGGGAAGGAGAGACAGGAGCCCCATTAAAACCGCTATGTGAGGACCAATTGTTGTTGGCAGAGGCCAATTGGCCCAGGACGATGTCTGTTGTCTCACGTGACCATAGGAGGGAGGGAAGACAACAGACAGACAACAAAGGAATTTGAAATCGGAATGCTGAGTGAGGGTTTGTATTATTTTGGCGTCACTGTTTAGCATATTGCTTTTTTATTTAGAATAAATTCAATGTTTATTTATACCTCCCAAAATCCCTGTGGAGCACTATCTATGCATCAGGATTACAGAGAGCTTATAATCTATTATATGTAACTGATGCACTGTGGACCTGAAAAAATCCAGATCTGTAAACAATGCATTATTTACATAAGGATAACAATTTTCAAAAAAGCGTGAAGACACACCATCAAATCAAACTCATACCTCTAAAAAAGCATGAATTCATTAAGAGATGGAATCTGGAAATCTCTGTGACTTATACCTATGTCTTTTACTGTCGAAAAGAGCTAGAAATATAAATTACAGAACACTGTGGCTAGATAATTTGTCTGAATCTGGCGCCTGACGGTGAGTCCCATTTTCACCGTCTTAATTATATTCAAATGCTGCTGAGGAGAAAGCACATCTGAAATCTGGCCACCAATCTTACTGACTCGCAGGCTGATCTGAAAACGCTATAACCAGGTGAATGTACTGCAGTTTCCACTTCTTTTCGGACATTCGTCTTTCGCCACTACTGGCTACTGTCACAATTCACAATGCCCAGGACGATCAATCTAGTTTACTCTGATCTCTCAACTTATCTAGGACTACTTTTTTATAGTTATAGCAGCCAGTCATACACAGTTGGGAACAATCGTGAAGGTGTCAGTATAGAGGGTTGTAGTAATATCTGAAACTAAATGGTGGGTTTGTTTGTTCGTGTGATTGTTGATTTGTTTTCATGAGGGGAAAAAACGGGATTTGCATGATTCGGTTAACTTTGCATGCTGTGATAGATTATTGATACTCACCATAAAAGAAGATTACTGACTGCAGTGACTTATAGATTCTAGCGACGATGTGTTTTTGTAGAGGTGGATTGAGCAGTTGGGTGTATGGATGCATGGGTGTATGAAGGAGTAGTGAGCATGTGTGTGTGTGTGTGTGCGTGCGTGTGTGTGTGTGTGTGTGTGTGTGTGTGTGTGTGTGTGTGTGTGTGTGTGTGTGTGTGTGTGTGTGTGTGTGTGTGCGTGCGTGCGTGCATGCGTGTGTGTGTGTGCGTGCGTGCATGCATGTGTGTGTGGTGTGTGTGTGTGTGTGTGTGTGTGTGTGGTTGCTGTGCAACCCATCAAATCATTGACACTAACGAAACCAAACTTAAACAAAGAAAGTAACAAAATCCGAAACAAATAACAACAAATAAGAAACAGAATGAACACTACTTGTTCACAAAAAGCATAAAATGTGATAAAAGAATGCTAGACATTCACATATTTTTTGGCCATGACAGGCTGAAAATAGTTTCCACTCTATAGTGTTGAACTTCGAGGGCTGAAGATACACTCTGTTTTCAGTTTTATCCAGTAATCAAAAAGAATCAAACTGGGCGTTACAAATCGTTAGACAAGATCACATTTCATCTCACATAGAACTTTTCTCCAGAAAATGCAATTCACCCTCCGCTACTTACAGCAACAACATCAACCGCTGTGTAACGATGTCCGATTTTTTTTTCTACAATTGGTATAACACTTCATAACACTTTTTAACTAAGACATTTATATTAACATTTCACTGATGTTAAATTTATTTTTATCTGTTACCAACCTTTTTCATTTATTGTATATTTCCTATTTATTTGATTATTTATCTTTTTTTACTGTATTCACTCTGTTTTATTTTATTTTTATTTATTATTCTTATTATCTTCTTATATATTTTTTCTCTATATTATTTTTATTATTTTTTTTTTTTTGCTATTTTTATTATTTATTTCCTCTCCCATGATCCCCTGCTGGGTGGCTCTGTTTCCGCCCAGCGTTCATTTTGAGCATGACTAGATAAGTGGGTTTTTTTATTTCTTTCCTTTCACTGTCCTAAATGTTATTTGTTTCCCCCTCGCCTGAAGAAGACCCAAGAGGCGAAATGCATTGCTTCTTGTCCTGTGCTATGTTTATCAGCGTCCTTGGCGGCGACCAGCCCGCTCTCCTTCGGCCTTCTGTTGTTTTTTAACCTCGATCCTAATCCTGAAAGAAAAACTGAGGGCAAGAGTCAAGTGCACCCTCCTTTTCCTGCCCTCCCCTTCTCCCTCCCTCTCCCCCATTCATATTCTCTCCACCTTCCTTCCCTTCTCCATCTCCCACCCTCTTCCATCTCAATCCCTCTTTTAAAAATTAGCAATATGAGACATTTTCTTAAGAGATATAATTCCCTAAGCTGTTGATTTGAGCTGATTTTTTTAACACGATGTTCCTTATTTGCGCTGTTGGGTACATCTGTAAGCAGACGTTGCCTCAAGGCTAGTGGTAACAAAAAATCTGTTGGCTCTGATCGTTAGTTAGTACTGATCCGCAACGGCTTACATTGGCAGACCATTTAGCTGACAGAGATCAGTATGAAGAGCACGTTTTAGGGAAAGAACATCATTTGAATATGTTACACAAACATTACTAAACAATTCCTTCTCTCTCTCTCTCTCTCTCCTCTCGTCTCTCTCTCTCTCTCTCTCCTCACACACCCACACACCACACACACACACACACACACACACACACACACACACACACACACACACCACACACACACACGCACACACACACACGCACGCACGCACGCACGCACGCACGCACGCACGCGCAAACACACATACAGAGAGAAAGAGAGAGAGAGAAAGAGCATTCACCATATATCATGTTTAACTGGCCTGCTGTATTACAGATAGGCGAGGGACGAGAGGGGGGGGGGGGTGGTGAAGATTCTCTCCGCCGCCTCTCTGGACCCACCTGTCAGCCATCACAGCCGTGGCTTTGGAAGCGAAAGGACGGGCCTGATTGTTTATGCACATACAGCCTCAACTCTGCCCTGGGCCTAATCAATACCCCCTTCCATGACTCCTAATCATCCTGCACGTGCGAATAACCAGTCATTGATGTGGAAAGGAGGGGGAGGGGAGGGGGGGCGGCAGCGATGGGGAGTAAGGTCTGGGGAAGGGAGTATGAATGAGTATGGGTTGGGAAGGGAGGAGGGGCAGGGGGAGAGAGGGTGGAATGGGGGAATCGGTGAGCGTCGTCAAGACTGGCTATAGCCGCTAATAACAGAAAGACTGGCTATAGCCGTAATAACAAAAAGACTGGCTATAGCCGCTAATAACAGAAAGACTGGCTATAGCCGCTAATAACAGAAAGACTGGCTATAGCCGCTAATAACAGAAAGACTGGCTATAGCCGCTAATAACAGAAAGACTGGCTATAGCCGCTAATCACAGAAAGACTGGCTATAGCCGCTAATAACAGAAAGACTGGCTATAGCCGCTAATAACAGAAAGACTGGCTATAGCCGCTAATCACAGAAAGACTGGCTATAGCCGCTAATACAGAAAGACTGGCCGCTAATAACAGAGGGGAAGCTTCCTGGACGCTGGTCTATGTGAGACAAATCCCTTTGTTCCAGAACAGGTCTTACGGTATGGAGATCTGCTATCTTTTTTTTTCAGCTAGAGTGGGGAGTTTGATTGTTCTGGCGTTTGAGTGACAGCGACTGTCAATTCAGTAAAAAACAGCAGGCCAGGGAATGAACAAGCAAACAAACAACAAAAAGAAGCAACAACAGCTGTAGCCATGACTGAAACATGAACACAATACTGACATCAATGAAAGGAACCAAAGAGTAAAATGTGATGCATTATCCATTTTCAGAAACTGTCTCATGCAATTAAGAGAATCTTCATCACATAGGCTGCTGTCCACTCACCAATATTAAGGTGTAATTACGTTAAAGGAAGTTTACGAAAATTATTTCTTTTCACCAAATTAGAATAACCATTCATTTTCTGACAGGCCCTTCATTTTTGTTGACACATGCACTTCTCTGTTCTGGAGTTGAAGCCACATTCCAGACGACGATGAAGCTTGTAACATCGGGTGAAAACAAAGAACATGAAAATTGATTCACTTGAAATAATTAAGACGAAATGGTTGTCCAGGGTATTGGTCAGTGACAGTGTTCACTCGGACATTCAAAGGTTCAGTTGTTTGACATGGAAGGCTTTGGTGGTGGTAGTATAATGACAAAGGGGGCAGGGGAGAGGAAGTGTGTGTGTGTGTGTGTGTGTGTGTGTGGTGTGTGTGTGTGTGTGTGTGTGTGCGCGTGCGTGTTGTGTGTGTGTGTGTGTGTGTGAGTGTGTGTGTGTGTGTGTGTGTGTGTGTGTGTGTGTGTGTGTGTGTGTGTGTGTGCGTGCGTGTTGTGTGTGGTGTGTGTGAGTGTGTGTGTGTATGTGTGTGTGTGTGTGTGTGTGTGTGTGTGTGTGTGTGTGTGTGTGTGTGTGTGTGTGTGTGTGTTAGTTATATTAGCTTTTTGGAAGGACTTTTCTTCTTGTACGTATTTAATGACGTATGATAATTAGGAGGTCGGACCCAATCAAACACAAAATAAACGAAGATGATTTAACAATGGTAACAGGAAGGATACACAACAAACCCCAATCAGCCACGTGCATCTTTAAAAAAAAATATTCAAACAAACAAACAAACAAGCGTGTTGAACGTGTCTGATATTCACGTGTTTGTGTGTGCTATGAATCTAACCAATTTCTTTCCATAGCATACCCACGATAATCTGTTGCATTTGTTTGCCATCAGAGGATTGAATCACACACACACACACACACACACACACACACACACACACACACACACACACACACACACACACACACACACACACACCACACACACACACACACACACACACACACACACACCAATCATGAGATAGAGAAAGAGATTCAGTCCAATCAGCAGTGAAATTGAGCTATACTCCCCAAACACGTGGAAAATCTACCAGGAACCATAGATCAGTACATGAACCAGCCCTACCAAACAGTGTGGAAAATCATATCAAAGAAAACCATACATCAGTACATGAACCAGCCTACCAACCACGTGGAAAATCATATCAACGGAAAACGTTGACACTCCAGCCATCAGCGAGAAAAGGAAAACATCTACGCTCAACAGCTTACACATGAGCTGTCCATTCAAAACGAAATGGGGACAAAAAACTCCTCTTGAACTTTCAGTTCACAGTAAAACTGAAAACCTACTCTTGTCGTTGCCCCACCAAGAAACGAACACAGTTTTCGCAGAAAGCTTACTCCTTCACAAGCTTACTCCTTCACTTTTCTTTGCAACAAACAAAAAAAACAAACAAACAAAACAAAACAAACTTTCAGATCTAGTTGCGAAGTGAGGCGACTGCAGGTGGAAATCTAAACAAACTTTAAATGTAATTAATAGCGCACCTCAAAAAGAAGACAAAAACGTAGACAAAACGAAGCACAAGACAAAACACGTCTTTTGTCTCATAGTTCGTTTGTCTACGTTTGTTTTTGTTGTTGTTGTTTTGTTGTTTGTTTTTGTTTTTGTTTTTTTGGCGGTGCGCTATTAATTACATTTAAAAATTGCTTAAACAACTTTTGGTTAAAAATCTAATGTTCAGCGTCTTTCATCCAACAATTAAACAAACCATTGTTAGTAAAGAACCTAATTATTTCCAAGAAACAATGATGTAAAAATAACTACAACTATAAACCTGTACCCTAAGATTTCTTTACAACTAACCAAATTTCAGCTAAAACCTACTCTTAACACATTTTTTTTTTTCCAACCAACAAGTAAAAATCTATGATAAAATCTTGTCTCTTTGTTGGCCAGCTTCAAACGAAAACAGACATGTAGTTAAAACGCGGACTTGAAGGTCTTCCGTTCCCTTTAAGCAATAGCGAAAAATTAATCCAGAAAGAACTCTAGACAGGTTTTTCTTCCCATTGCATTTTGCATCTCGGTTGGTATCATATTCATTGGTGTTATCCCCCGTGGGGATTCCGGGTGGGGGGGGGGGTCTTTTGTACAAATAGTTCCCCCTCCTTCTGGACATTCTGTGCTAGTAACGTCCCCTTTTTCCTTTCGCTCTCAGTAACTCTGTCTCCTCCTTTGCTGTACTGTCGTCTACTGTCCTTTCTGTCTACCATATCTTTTATCTATCTTTTTCCACAACCTCTTCCCACAAATTTCTGGTGTGTGTGTGTGTGGTTGAGGGGGGGGGGGGGGAGGGGCGGGCAAGGGTGAGAACACTCGTTGCCCAGGAAACGGGTCATCCTCACACTGGACAAATAATTCCGGAACAGGGACGGCGCCCAGGATCCAGGAAGCCATCAAGAAAGGGAGGTAACAGGGTCAGTGCCATCTGGGGAGCGAATTATTCCGGAAGGAATTCCGCTTTATGGAATTTGTCGGAGACAGAGGACAGGGCTGAAAGGCGGGACGGAGAGCGAACGCTGGGAGATTCTGTGATGTTGGAGACAACGGTTCGCTGTTGTGGGCTGATTTCATTGTCCGTCTTCACGGTCTGGGCTTTTATGATAGCCAGTGATGATGCATGAGAGAGAGAGAGAGAGAGAGAGAGAGAGTGTGTGTGTGTGTGTGTGTGTGTGTGTGTGTGTGTGTGTGTGTGTGTGTGTGTGTGTGTGTGTGTGTGTGTGACTTGACTTTACATCACTTCATTTCACTTTCAAACACAAAATACTAGAAGGAGATGTAGATTAGTTACAAATTACAGCTGACAATGAAAAATGTAGCGAGATAGATAGATAGATAGATAGATAGATAGATAGATAGATAGATAGATAGATAGATAGATAGACTAGGATCTGTGCAAAAAGTAAGTGGACTCAGGGGGAAGAAAAGGAAATACGAAGACACACACGCACACACGCACGCACGCACGCACGCACGCACGCACACACACATTCACACTTGAATCGTGGTGCAGACCATGTTAGCTAGGCATTCAAGAACAGACCAGACCACTTGGTTAACTTTGAGGTTAAAGCATCAACTAAATCTCGTCCAAGAGATACTCTCCTCCCAACTCTGTTGTTCTATAGTTTTTCAGTGAATTATTTATTGACCTGTAATTCCTGCACGTGGTGGGGCCTCATGGATTAGAAAGTGGAGTGTGGCATGTATGGACCAGACTGCACGCCAAGACGCCCTAGACACAAGACAGGGAAACTGCTGAAGTGGGAAGACAATGACAATACAATACTGTCTCCTCTTCAGGGCTGAGTCTTTGACAATGTTGCTGAAATCTCCTGACCAGCTCTGCAGGTGTCTGTATCCCCCCCGGGCCTGGCTGGCGCCAGGCACAACGATATTAACGAGAGAGATGTGATGACAGTCCTGTCTTCTGTATTCTCGGGCCGGTCCGACTTCCATGACATCGTCGCTTGATCATGACCCCTCATCGATCATCAGGAAACCATCACAATTATCATACATGATGGGGGCCCGAATAGCTAAGTTGGTAGAGCGCCGGACTCGTGATCCTGGGTTTGCGGGTTCTAATTTCGGTACATGGGGATTTTTCTCTCTCGGAGTTAACACTGGTTCTGACTCCATTCCCCATACAGTCCTTCGAATGAGACTATAAACCGAGGTTCCATGTGTGAATGCACGCACAACATCTTGCACACACATAAAATCCCATCACCAACTTTCGGAAGAGAAGGCCAGTTTGGCCGTTGGAATGGATGACACGTTACATATAGCATGCACCTTCCCCGAAGATGGAGTATGGCTGCCTTAATGGCGGGATAAAAAACGGTCATACACACAAAACTCCACTGCCTGTCTACACAGGCAGTGTCCGCAGGAGTATCAGCCTGCGTACGCAGAAAGAAAGAAAGAAAATCATACATGATGTCCTCAAACCCCATGTTCTTGTAGCCTTGTCATGATGTCCTGCCCTCACAACAGCTGTACTTTTGGTTTTTCCATCCACATCAACACGTGTGGGCAGTTCACGCTACGATCTGTCATTGTCTGGGGTATCTTGCTACTGGCTGTTAGCGTAAGCCTGTGTTTCGAAAGGAAAGGTAGGAGGGAGCATGCGAAGGAACAAGGGGAAGGAAGAGGGGGAGGGGGGGAAGCGGGGGGTTTAGTGGAACAGGGGAAGAAACGAACCTCGTTGCACTCCGACAAAGAAAGGACCTGACGTTGGTGCGCTGTGTTTTCTCCAGTCAGCACTGGCACCGCCGAACATAGTCAACAGGAGTCAGCACCAGTGCAGGGCTTCCTCTCACCAGTGGCCTCACAGTGGCATGGCATTGGTGTGTCCCTGTGGACTGCTGGCACTGCGAACTGTGACAGGACAACTGCGGACAGCGGTCTGAACGGAACTGTCAGAGTGAGAGTGAGACCAGAAGACCGTGGCCAAAACGAGCAGGGGACTGGCGATGGAGGAGGGGAGGTAGGGTTGGGAGTAAGCTGTAATACATTGTGAAAACCCCAAGGGCCGTGTTTCTTATTGGCCTCACGTCATGTTACAGTTCTCGTCTTCTTCTTCTTCTTCTTCTTTCTTCCGTCTTTCTTCTTCTTCTTCTTCTTCTTTCTTCTCGTCTTCTTTCTTCTTCTTCTTCTTTCTTCTTCTTCTTCTTCTTCTGTGTTCTCTTCTGTCTGAGTAACTGTATGTCTGTCTGTCCGCCTGCACGCTTGTCTGTCTGTCTGTCTTTGTCTCTTTCTGTTTCTCTCGCTCTCTCTCACTGTTTCTCTCTCTCTCCTCTCTCTCTCTCTCTCTCTCCACTGTTTCTCTCTCTCTCCTCTCTCGCTCTCTCTCTCTTTTTTAATGCGTGCTAGTGTGTTCATGTCGGCTGCATGTCTGTATCTCTGAAGTTGCAGGTACTTTTAAGAGTACCCATTGTCTTTCAAAACTACCCTTGTTTTCCTGATTTGACTGTCAAAATGACCAGTAATGGAGATGTTATATTGCGTGACTGTGACAAGGATCAGTAATAGAGATGTTATATCGTGTGACTGTCACATTGATCAGTAATGGAGATTTCATAGTGTGTGACTGTCACAATGACCAGTAATGGAGATGTTATATTGTATGACTGTGACAAGTCAGCCGTGGAGGTGTCACGCTGTGCGACTGTGATAATAACCAGTCACGGAGGTGTCACACCAAGCAACTGTGACAATGATCAGCTTTGAAGGTATCATAGAGTATGGCGGTCACCAACAAAAAAGAATTCACCCAAGGATAAATCATATTGTGACAACGATCAGCCATGCAGATGTCATACACTATGTGACAGTGACAGCTATGGAGGGTATGCCATGTGACTGTGACGATGATCAGCCATGCAGATGTCATACACTATGACAGTGACAGCTATGGAGGTATGCCATGTGACTGTGACGATGATCAGCCATGCAGATGTCATACACTATGACAGTGACAGCTATGGAGGTGTGTCATGTGACTGTGACGATGATCAGCCATGCAGATGTCATACACTATGACAGTGACAGCTATGGAGGTATGCCATGTGACTGTGACAATGATCAGCAGCGGGGTTTCGTGCTGAGCGTTACTGTGACAACAGTAAGCCATAGAGGTGTCACACTGTCTATTATCAGCCATGAAGGTGACACTCTCTCTGTGTGATCAGTCAATAATGTCACAGGAAGTGTCACGTCAAGTCCGTATCATCGTAAGGTTCGGAGACTTGGAGACGCACAAAGAGCCTGGACAGCAAGTTGCAAGACTTCATCAACACCTGTCTTCGCCAGATCCTGCGCATCATCAGATGGCCGGAGCGAATCTCCAACGAGGAACTCATGCACCGGACGAAGCAAGACCCAATCACCCAAGAGTATCCAGATGAGGAAGTGGGGTTGGGTTGGACACGCCCTGCGTAGAGGACAGGCCCCACATCCCACGCCACGCCTTGGGACTGGAACCCACAGGGGAAGCGGAAGAGGGGGGACGACCAGTCACCACCTGGAGACGAACTCTACAGGCAGAACTCAAGTTTACACCAACATGACCTGGGGTGAAGCCAAGCCCAAGACAGAGCGAGATGGAGATCTATAGAGCGGGGCCCTGTGTTTCATCTGAACGAAGAGGACTAAGTCAAGTAAGTCAAGTGCCACAGCCACAGGCGTGTCATATTACTTCAAAAATGCTCATGGAGGCGTCACAGTGTGTCTAAACTCAGCCATGGAGACGTTATGCCATGTGTATTCATCCACGCTTTGTGGCACACAGTGTATGTACAGTTCACTATGGAAGTAAGCACTGTGTGCATGCGGTCTTGTGTGCATCATACCAAGAAGACCAGCCTCTGAGGTATCGTTCTTTGAAGTACCTGTCATACAGATGTCACACTGTGTTCAGTCATCCATGGAGGTGTGATGTTATGTTTGATCAGGCAAAGAAGTGTTGTGATGAAGAAAATGTAGAACAGGCTGAAGTGTCCAGTTTTCCCCCAAAGTGCTGACTCACTGATCTGATCTACCGTCTGTGGAAATCAGTAGCGCTCGCTCTGAATGATCTCCAACGACCAGAATGTCAGCTGTCTGTCTGTCTGTCTGTCTGTCTGTCTTAACTTTGAAGTCTTGAAATCTTTTCTTATCCCTCCCCTCTGCTCCCCTCTCTGTATGTATGTAGGGTGTGTGTGTGTGTGTGGTGT
>JADBJO010005333.1:155000-165286 GCA_016801955.1 Conus betulinus | reverse complement strand
ACACCATGAGAACAGTCCCCCTGTCTGATTGGCTGGACAAAGGACACCACTCCGTTCTGTTGCCAACCACGTGGAAGTTAAATCAGTGCTAACTAGCCCATCCACCGTACGCAGAGTCAACGAGCAGACGTCCGAGCCGAATAGAGCCAAGTGGTCAGACAACCAATGGAGAAACCAGAGCGGTGGGGATTACGCAAATTTACAGCGGACGTAAAGACAGGTTCAGGAGCGGGTGTTTGGGGCGACTAGACGGTGTAAATCAGCATTAAAACGCCAAAACGTTTTCCCTCTCTGGCGGCATGGGAGACAAATTGTCTTTGACAATTCCCCCTTCCTCATGGTACTACTGAGCCTACCTGTACTGACAGAAGTGTTTCCTATACACTGGTATGATGTGTGTGTGTGGGTGTGTGTTTTTGCGTGCGCGCCGCTGCACTGCGTGCGTGCGTGCTGTAGTGTGGGTGTGTGTTTGTGTGTGTTGGGTGGTGTGCGTTGCGTTCGGCCGCGCATGAGTGCGTCCGTGCTGCATCGATGGTGTGTGGTGTGTTGGTGTGTGTGGTGTTGCGCCCGCGCGCCCGCGCGCTCGCGCTCTCTCCCGGAGCGCGATACTTCTCTGTTTCTGTGTGCGCGCGCGCGCGCACGAATGCATCCTGCATGCTCCGGTGGGTTGTGTGTGTTGTCTTGGGCGTGTGCGGTGTGTGTATTTGTGATTGTCTTCGTATGCGTGGTGCGAGTGTTTTGTTTGGTGAGTGTGTTTGTGTGTTTGTGTGTGTTTTGCGTGTGTGTGTTTTGGTGGGTGTGCGGTGTGTGTCTGTGTTTGCGTGTGTGTGTGGGTGTGCGTGTGTTGGTGTGTGGTGTGTGTGTTAGTCGCCGGGCAGCCTTCGGTAGCTCATGTGACTTGACGTCCGGGTTAGGTCAGCAGCAAATTGTTTTCCCCTCTCCGACACTTTTGTTTTCGAGGTCTCGTCAAAGTGGAAGTTGACCTTCAACAGAAGACCAAATATCGCCATGGGTGACTGAACGGAGTGAAGACTTAAGACAGAGGGTATCGACGGCTGTGACAGACGACCCCTTTGACATTTAGCAACATAAATGACAAGGAACTTCGTGAAAGTCAGGAAAGATGTCTTCGGGAGGCTGGGGGAGAGGGGAAGAATATGGAAGGGAGGCTAGAGAGGAGGGAGGGGGGGGGGGGACTTTGACTGCTTGGTGTGTAGGTTTTACGAGGCTGAATGTATACTAGTGAAAAAGAAGTGTGGTGTGTGTGTGTGTGTGTGTGATTGTTGTGTGTGTGTGTGTGTGTGTGTGTTGTGTGTGGAGTGTGATGGAGATAGATAGAGAGACACACACACAGAGAGGTGTGGTGTGTGTAAGAGAGGGAAGAGAGATAGAGAGAGAGAGAGAGGGAGAGGGAGAGAGATGAGAGGTAAGAAGATTGAGAGAGAGAGAGAGCGAAGAGAGTTTGTGTGTGCGTGTGTGTGTGTGTGTGTGTGTGTGTGTGTGTGTGTGTGTGTGTGTGCTTGCGCGCCCGTGTTTGTGTGTGTGTGTGTTGTGTGTGTGTGTGTGTGTAAAGAGAGAGAGCGAAGAGAGAGAGAGAGAGAGAGAGAGAGATTAACTGAAATGAATAAGGATTCAGGATAAATAATAAAAAAACAAATAACATGAAATGTATACAAAACTCAGTTGTTCGAGGCTTTTGTGTTGAAGGATAGGGGTGGGTAATGGAGGCCCTTAGTCCCTGAAAAGGAAAGCACCACATTTTTCTTGCTAACTGTATACTAAGAAGCAAGGAAAGCAGCCGTAAAAAAGGAATCTTCTGAATCAATTTTGTTTGCAGAGAATATCAAAGTACCAACACGTTTCTTGTTCTAGAATACTGTGAGTTTTTTTTTTTTTTTTTTTGTATTAATGAGTTTGACAAATGTAGACCAATGTGCTCTGTGTGTCATATAGAGTTGACAGATTTTGATCTCGTACTCTCCGGTCCCCCGTTTGTAAAATCACTTATTTTTTCCCGGATAGATTGCCGATTCGTACACTCCTGTTCCGTTTGTAAATCAGTTATGTCCGGATAGATTTCGATTCCATACCCTCCCATGCTCCCCGTTTATAAATCAGTTATTTCCGGATAGATTGCGATTCGTACACTCCTGTTCCCGTTTGTAAATCAGTTTTTTTTATGTCCGGATATATTTCGATTCATACCCTCCAGTCCCCGTTTATAAATCGGTTTATGTCCGATATTCATACCCTGTCCATTCCCCGTTTATAATCATCGTATTCCGTATCTTCATACCCTCCAGAATCCCCGTTTATAATCAGTTATGCGGTCCGGATAGATTTCGAAATTCATACCCGCAACTGGTCCCCCGTTATAATCAGGTATGTCCGACTGCTTGCACCTTCAGCCCCCAAGTAATGACAATATCGCGACGACCACGTAAACGGCTGCTACTACGGCTTTATTTTGAGTATGTTCCTTGTCCGGCGCACTCCATGAAAATGGGGGCAAAGGTTTTTAACTTCACTCTATTTCTGGCAACATACATTGCGATTCAGTTTCGAAAACTTTCGGTATTTTCTAAAACTGGTGACCAACTTTGACTTTGAACAAGGTTTCACTGACTTTCCTGAAAAAAAAAAAAAAAAAAAAAAAAAAAAAAGACACATTTTTTATTCCCTCTACTTTTTCCCTTTGAGAGATATAACAAAGGTGTTTGTTTGACTTTCTGGTGTGTGTGTGGTGGTCTGTGTTTTGTGTGTGTGTGGTGTGTGTGTGTGTGTGTGTTGTGTGTGCGGCGCGCATAATATGGATAGAAATTGTAAATAGTTCCAGTGGCCGACCAAGCCCAGCCGTTCGCCAGTCCCAACCTTTGAGGCGTGGGGGTGTAGGTGACAGTCAGTTAAGGCTGCCTGTTTGACGACGTTAAGTTGCAAGCTACTTTGGTATAAAGGAAAAGTTTTCAGTTCGACCGTAAGTGAGCAAAGTTGTTTGACAACTATCAATGTCATGACAGCGTGCATAGCAAAGAAGAGTGGCCAACCGTGACCCATTTGTTTGGACATCATCAGGTTTTCTTGCGTCAAGATCTCCTTTTTTATGTGGGTGATAGGGTATGGGTGAATGGGCGAAGGAGGGTGGATTGCGCATATCGTGTGCAGTTTTACAATACATGAAATAAAAACAAAAAAAAAAACGCCTAATCCGAGAACCGACGTATTCATTGGAATATACGATGCCAGTCGGAGAAAACAAACAAAAGCCCACAACACAAACCTTACAGTGGGCTCCCCCACTTGTAGAGACGACATCCTCTATGGGCAGCGGCCACACCTGCCGCTTCAATTTACAGACAGACCGGCTTAAATCTTATTCCGTCACTGTCGCTCTGAGAACTGACCGCATGGTTCAACTGTCCGAGACATGCATACATTCTTCAGTATGATTTCGTTACTGTTAGCCATTAATAAGGCTACGTTAAATAGACATGGATTTACATAAAATTTTCCTGGAATATATTGTTGCCGAAGCTCACAGAGACTAGGGCAACAAAACAAAACATGCACTTCATCTTCTGTTGCGTCATTACACAATGGGCATGCTACATAATTAGTTAATACTTGATTATATCGGTCCCGATGTATTGCCATGTCTGTTGTTACTCCGAATCTAAACTTTGTTAAATAACATCTAATATGTCTGTCGATGTCAATTAAAAGATACTTTTCACAGCTCCTAGATGATTTGAAAGTTCTATATAAAGAAAACCGGTCACTGTCTTGGAGATGTTCACTCCAGTTTTTGCCATCGGCAATCAATAAGCCTCTGGCGAAATTCATCCAGAAATGCATTTACATTTTCAACCCCTTGATTAGCCATACCATTCCCAAAACGTTCTGAAATAATGTTTCTCGAATCCTTGAAACCCATGTATATTTACCGCGTGAGTCTAGCCACATCAACATCTCGTAAGCTTTCACCGGCAGTCTATTTCCATCCATACGTAATAACTTAAGCCAGTATCTAATACAATACACCGAACAGACGTATATTTATATAAACAGGGTAGCGTCCTGTCTCTCCGTACACTAAATCATTTCGGCGTTTTAAGCTGTACCCCTAAAAATTTTTTTAATGCAAATAGTGGACCTTTTCAATACAAGCAACTGCTTTATCTAATCCCCATATTTCAGCACCGTACATGGCAATAGGTAGAACCTGATAATCAAAATTTTTCAAAAATACTGAAAATGAATTATTCTTAAGCGTGTACAACTTTTGCATAATACACAGCAAGGCATTCTTTGCTCGGCTTGCAAGGTCTTCACAAGCAAATGCAAAACTAAGTCTCGTGGAGAAATATATACCAAGATACTTATAACAGTTGACAATCTTCATTTCCTCTCCATTATTAGAAACCACCTTTCACTCGCCGCAAGATAACCACCTTCCTGAATACAACAACATTACTCTTTTTTCATATTGACCTTAAGCTGAAGTCTTGAAGATGCACTCCATAAAACTATTCAGTTGTGTTTGAAGACCAAACTGTGTTTCTCTGAAAGCAAGGCAATGTCATCTGCTAACAACAAAAAACAAATTCCATGAAATCAGGGGTCAATGTTGCTCCGTGCCTTCCTTTCTCTATTATTTCCATGGCTAGCTCTCGTTTATAAATAAGGAGAAAAGAACAGGGCTGCATGCATCACCCTGCTTTAACCCCTCTTGTACACATGATATAGTCAGTAAAACTAGCACCAGATCTTACTCTTGCTTTCACACTACTATACATACTATTAATACATTTGTAGAGTTTTCCTTGAATTCCATTCTTTTGGAGTACTGGCCAGAGCAATAATCTTGATACAGAGTCGAAAGCTTTTTCGAAATCAATAAAGGCAACATATAATTTACGGTTCTGTGAAAATTGTTTCTGTATTAACGCTAAGAGTGTGAACATCTGATCAATAGTTGAATAGCCTTTCTTAAACCCTGCTTGATGTTCACCTGTGATGTCATTTTGCCGTACCCATTCTTGTAACCTGCAATTGATTATTGAACTAAATACCTTACTACTGATGTCACCCAACGAAATACCTCTATAATTGCCAGGGACATCAGCTGCACCCTTTTTAAACAGTGGCACGATTATTGACTCTGTCCATCGTTCTGGAAATAGCCCATTATCAAAAAGTGTATTGAAAAACTTACAAAGAAATCAATAATAACATTACCACCAAATTTCAATAATTCTCCAATGATTCCATCTGGCCCTGCAGACTTTTCTGTTTTTTTTAAGCCTTTTTCATGCAGTTGAAATCTCCTCTCTTGAAATTGGACGATCAAAGTAGGAACATTCGGTACTATTTCCAGACAGATTTACCTCGCTAATAACATCAGTAACATCGTCTTCGGTTTTCACCATTTTCAAGAAGCTCATGAAAATGAGGGAAAAAAACCAGTCATCAATAGTTATATTATTGGATGTATGCACTCTTTTTTCACAGATATTCTGCGCAAGTGCTTCCCAAATTCTTGCTGGTTATTCACCGAATTTACGAGGTTACATAGCAGAGAACTGTTATTTTCTTTTTTCTTCCTCTCGATCAATTTTTTTGTATTCTCTTCGTGCATGACAATATATTTTGTTATCTTCTTTATCTTGCGTTCTCCTGTATATCCGCAGAAGCCTTCTTGCCTTAAAGTTTAGTACTAGTGCATTCTGTATCATACCAATCATTGTCCCCATTCCTACCATCCAATCTAATTCGTCTTTTCATGCATTCAGCTTGTTTTATAATACACTCATTAAAAGCATCAAGGGCAGCATAATATCCTTATCAATGAGAGCAATAGCTTGTCCAAAACAACGACAGTGTATCTTTGCTATTCATTTGCTCATTAAATAATCAGCATGTTTATCTTGCCACTGGAATTTTCAATATAAACTGAGCTTTTTTTTTTTTTCACATACCTCGTTTCTATTGTTTGAAGAGAACCAATGCTAAATTCCAACGGTAATGGTCAGAATCAATTCGTTCAGCTACATAAAGTTTTGCAAAACAGATGGATGACAGCAACAAATCACAGGATGCTATGAAAAATCATTCACACTACTTCCAGTTTCTGATATGTATGTGAAATGACCTTGACAGTCACCATTACATACACCGTTTAAAATACATAGACCCAGTGATGTGCACATATTCACAACAACTTACCATATCTGTTTAAGCATTTATCTTCAGAGATTTCTGTCACTCATCTCAGGTCTGTAGCTTAACTGAAAATTATTGACAATTTCATGTGCAATTCAAGTCTTGTGGAACATCAGATGTTCTACTGTTTAGATCTCCAGAAAGAAGTAAAACACACGTCGGCAGAACTAGTCGAGCATCAGCAATACAGGCTTCCAGATCAGTTAATGCCATGTTTCAATATCGCAAAACGAATGATATAGGTGAATCCTCTTGGGTGGCACATACGCACACACATACAAAATATCCTATTGAATAAGCAAAAAACTCTTAAGAAGAATAAAAAAACCTTATGACGTTTTATGATCAGTATGAATACCTCTGGAATATATGGCAAACATTCCGAATACAACATCGCGATGAGGGTACCAGGGCACGGAAGATATTAATTTGAATTTGACGTGTCAGCATATCAACGCGCCTATCCACAATCATTATGATTTTCCGACGTTGACAGCTTTGGTGTTGCCAGTAGCCCATTTTCACGTCTTCTGTCGTAGAACAGTGAAAGCTGTCCACCTTTGTGGTCATCTCTTGTAGGTGTACCAATGTGGTCACTGATGGTCACGTTGTCAGCATGAACATGAACATCCTGCGGTCGACTGACCTCCGAAATGTCTACGAGAATCATCTCTGCACTCTGAATTATGGTCGTCCTCAGTTCCAGGTCTTCTTCTTTTTTGATTTGTGTGGAAGTAACTGGTGGCCTATTATGGTCACTGAACCACATCATGGAATTCTTCACCACAGTCTTCATTACTACTTGGCTCGACCAACACAATATCCAAAAATCTTCATCGTGTGCGATTGTCACAGTGTGTGCGTCACACTGTCCCATGTTGATTTCATTTTGGGCGTCACTGCGCCGTGTGTGTCGTGTGCAGGCTGTGGTGGGGACAGAGGAGGAGAATGGCTGTCACACTGAAAAATGTCACCACATGCAGCGTAGCTGTTGTCGGTTCTGTCAACACCGCGCATTAGGCTAGGTGGCGTCGGCAAAAACAAATCAGACGGACAGAAACCTTCACTTGCCTTTTTTTTTTTCTCCTGATTACTTCTGTGTACCCTCAGCCCTGCACCTGTCTCTGTTAACCTGTTGACGGGTATTTCCGTCGATACCCAGCACTGTGGCTTTGAGCTTGCGTTGCAGGGGGCTGGTCGGTGTTTGTAGTCAGGCGTAGGATCACAACTGGTTTGTTTTCCTCTGCCTTCAATTTTCAAAGACGACAGTGTCATCTCCAATAGTGCAGCGTTGAGAGTCACTTCCAAAATATATTGGAGACCTTCAACCGGCATATTGGGCAATCTACAGACAATGCAGGTTGAAATTTTATCAGAGCAGTTTTAAAGAACGCCTTTGCTGGTTGCCAGTCAAAGGAAGCCACGAGAGAGAGAGAGAGAGAGAGAGAGAGAGAGAGAGAGAGAGAGAGAGAGAGGACAATGCTATTCCAAGACGACTAGCTATACGTAGGAACATTATAGTCCCCAGCTGAAAGCGATCTCTTGGTTCTTATTTCCACTTCTTTCAGTCATCAGTTGGCCTCCGTGCTCAGCTGGGCTATGCACCTCAGGAGCTTTGCTTTCACAAAAAGGTAAATCATCCGTCACAAACTCATTTGATTTTCAACAGTTAGCCTTCTCGTCTTAAATGATCTGATCCTGGACTTGGTCGGTTTTGATATCCTGACACCTAAGATTTCCTGATATCTCTCTGTTAATGTGACCATCACAACCATTGTGACATACTTCTCTGCAGAACTTTCCTATCACATCAGACAGAATGGCGGGGTTTTTTGTGGGTTTTTTTTCAATTCAATTAACGTATTTCTAAACAATGAAAAAGTAGGGTAACTCTTGCTCCCACAAGAAAACATAACTCCAAAGGAATGCTGCTTACGACACCGAATCGCCTAGCAGACATGACAGCACAGAGCACACAGAACAAACAAGGAAACCCCCCCCCCAAAAAAAGGATGTTCCTAGCTTGCCCCATATACCCTGTACCGAACACATCTACAACAGCAACAAGAACTGGAGAAACGAACAAATAGAAATCAGCTTATATTCAAGACTGGCACAGCCTTTTAAAACTTGAATATAGCAGACAAGTACAAGGACGAGCAGAAACAAATACAAATAGCCTCGATTTCATTGAAACGAATAACGAATAACGTATTTTCTGTTGATCTACCTGTCACTTAAGACTGCCTGATATTACTGTGCTGGTGTGACTGTCACCCGCCATGATTTATATAATTCTGCAGAAGTTCTGTCAGTTTCTGACAGAATGACGTGCTTTTTTTCTCCCCCGCAAATGTACCTGCCACCTACGACTGGCTTTTCTCTGCTAATCTTGGTGCCACCTCAGAGCGACTGACTTTTACTGCTAATGTACCTGCCATCTAAACAGGACTGTTTTTTTGTACCCCCAGTTCTTATAGAACAGGAAGTATTTTACAGTGGGAACGAAGAAATGCTGTGTGTGTGGTGTGTGTGTGTGTGTGTGTGTGTGTGTGTGTGTGTGTGTGTGTGTGTGTGTTGTGTGTGTGTGTGTCCGTCCGTCCGTCCGTCCGTGGTCAAAATGTGTTCCACTTGCTTCAGACAAAACTACTGGGCCGATCTTTCTGAAAATTTGTAGGCATGTTCATTATGGGTCATGGATGACGCCCGATGTGTTAATTTTACCGTTATGGCCGTTGCTAACGGTATAACGGCCCTCAACGGTTTTTCTTCTTTATGGAATATCTCAGAAAGTACTTGGCCGATCTGTCTGAAAATTTGTAGGTATTTTATGATGGGTCACAAATTATGCCTGTTGTGTTATTTTTGCTGTTATAGCCGTCATTAACAGCCATAACGGTCCACAACGGTTTTTCCTTCTTTATGGAGTATCTCAGAAAAGCGCTTGGCCGATCTTTCGGACAGTTTGTAGGTATGTTCCTTATGGTCACAGATATGATGGCCGATGTTTACCAGAATAGCCGCTACTAACGGCCAGAACAGTCAAAACGGTTTCCTCCTCTTTATGGAATATCTCACGTGTGTTCAAGATAAACTGGAGTTCGTTTATATGCTTTGCATCTTGTTGTTTTCTCTGCAACTGTTATCAAAATCTGACCGGCCTTTCTCTGCTTTAATATTTGCCATATGACGCAGGCTGATCGATGGCTGCTAATGTACCCGTAAATAGGAGACTGGCTGATCTATGGCTGCTAATGTCCCGTAAAT
Source organism: Conus betulinus (assembly GCA_016801955.1). NCBI lineage: Eukaryota > Metazoa > Mollusca > Gastropoda > Neogastropoda > Conidae > Conus > Conus betulinus. Next base: position 155,800 of record JADBJO010005333.1, on the reverse strand, counting down.
AGGAGACTGGCTGATCTATGGCTGCTAATGTACCCGTAAATATAGGAGACTGGCTGATCGATGGGTGCTAATGTACCCGTAAATAGGAGACTGGCTGATCTATGGCTGCAGATGTACCCGTAAATAGGAGACTGGCTGATCTATGGCTGCTAATGTACCCCGTAACAGGAGACTGGCTGATCAATGGCTACTAATGTACGCGTAAATATCAGATCGACGGATCTTTGACTGTGAATGCACATGAGTGAGTGACCGAGTGGCCTCGAATTCTGCATCATTTACCTGTTCGCCAAAGACCCTCCACCACGGAGTTTCCAGTCATCCAAGAGTATTTGGCCCTATCGTAGATGTACCTTTTCTCCCAACAATTATTCCTCTTTTCCTCCTCTGTTAATTAATGTGTCTGTCACCTCAGACTGACTAATCCCTTTCTTTTGGTTTATCTGTCACCTGAGATCGATCTTTCTGTGTTAAAGGCAACTGTCGCTTCAGACTGATGTTTCTCTACTGATCTCATTGTAATCCGAGACGGACTGATTTCTTTCACTGCTGACATTGTTCTGTGTAGTCACTGGCTGTCACAGCAGTTAACATTCTGATGTATGTCTCGATCGTCTGGACCTGACGGTGCTGCACTAGAACCTGCAGACTTCTCTCTCTCTCTCTCTCTCTCTCTCTCTCTCCTCTCTCTCTCTCTCTCTCTCCTCTCTCTCTCTCTTCTCTCTCCATCTCTCTCATCTCTCTCTCTCTTCTCTCTGTCTCTTCTGTCAAGTTATTAGAAACAGAACATAGGAATATTG
>JADBJO010005333.1:145000-150000 GCA_016801955.1 Conus betulinus | reverse complement strand
TTTTGAAGTCAGGCAAGACAGAGAGACAGAAAGAGAGACAGACAGACAGACAGACAGACAGAGAAGGGGGTGGGCAGACAGAGACAAAAATAGAGACAGACAGGAAAATACAGAGAGAGAGAGAGAGAGAGAGAGAGAGAGAGAGAGAGAGAGACAGAGAGAGACAGACAGACAGACAGACACAGACACAGACAGGGACAGGGAGATGTATGATTGGTTTATAACTTTTGTTCCGTCGTCTTGTCGGCATTGATCCTATGGAAGCTAAGAATCGAATTTGCCGTAAAGTGACGCTCTGACAACATTGATTATGGGGCCACTCTGTTTGTTCTTCTGACACTGCATCGACAGTGCTGTGTTTACCGGACAGAAGAAAAGCAACAGTGTTCCCCTCACGTGGCGATGCCATGGCCGTAATTAATCTGCTCGGACAGATGGCTTTTCAATGCTGGCTGATGTCATTAGTGCATTCAAGCAAACATGCGGAGTTGAACCTTGGAACAGATTCCTCGGATCTTCTGTCCCCGCTGCCTCTACAATTACCGCTCCCCCCCCCCCCCCCCCCCCCCCGTCCCCCCCCCCCCCGTCCCCCACTCTTCCTGCTTGCCTCCACCCTCCACCTTTGCCTCACCCTCCACCCCTCCACCTCCACCTCCACCCTCCACCAACCTTTGCCTCAACCTTACTCTCTCTGCTACCATCCTCCTCCTCCTCCTCATTTTCCTTGCTATCCCCCCCCCCCCCCCTGCAGTTTATTCATTTATTTATATATTTATATATATATGATTATTTTTATTTATTTTATTATTCATTTATCTATCCATATATTTGTTTTTTTTATCTATTCATTTATCTATTTATTATTCATTCATTTATTTATTCATCTATTTGTTTATTTCATTATTTATATATCTATGGCTCATTTATTTATTTATACATTTGTTTACTTATTTATTTTACCTCTCAGAGCCCACCCCGCTGAGCTTATACATCCGTCTCTGTATGACAAGTTGCACCCCACACCTTCCCATCCCACCCCTTCTACCACTGCTTCTTCACCATTCCTTCATGTTGATCTCTGTCTGTCTGTCTGTCTGTCTGTCTGTGTGTCTGTCTCTGTCTGTCTGTCTCTGTCTCTGTCTCTCTCTCTCTCTCTCTCTCTCTCTCTCTCTCTCTCTCTCTCTCCATCCTTGAGTTGGTCAACGTTCATCCTCTTAACCACTGACAGGTTAACACCTCATTAGCACATCAGCTAAGGCCTCCTGTCAGTAGGAACACCCTGTGTTCCTTGCTTCCATAGAATGAGCGACATGTCTTGACATGTGCATGAGAGGTGCGTATTTCAAGGACCAAAGGCAAATCAATGCTCCGAATGAGATTCGAACCATTGGTATGGCACGGCCGCCTCACGTAAGTCACTTACGCCAACAACTCCACCGAGGAAACTGTTTATCTGTCATGATGAATTCAAGGACTGTTACTCTTCCTAGACATGTCGCAGGTGGTTGTGGACACATATGATTCTTTTCTTTGTTTTTTTTTTTTTTTTCTAACCAAATATTTCCATACCCTCCGGTGAATATTTCTTTTCCTCTTCAATCCAGAACGAGGCGTCTCTCCGCTTTTTGCCATTTGCACGCTTCCAGCTAATGATGCTTGCTCTACGTGTTTCAGCCCTCCGTCATCCCCCTCCCATCCTCCCACCTCCACCCCCCCCCCCTACCACACACACACACACACACACACACACACACACACACACACACACACACACACACACCCACCCCCATCCCCCAATTTTCGTCTGCAAACCCCTGCCTTCTCTCCTACATCCTCATTCTCTGTCCCCGTCCTGCCCACCAAACCCCCCCCCCCCCCCCCCACCCCCCTTCCCCGCACCCCGTCCTTCCACCCTTCCCCTTCCTAATCATGTTGTTTCGGCCATGGTGTTTGTGAAAAGGATTTCCCGTTTCAGTCTGGCCTGAGGATGGCTTCTGAGCTAATGAGTTGATGGGATTTGAAGCTTAACTGTTTGAACGTGTAACATAATTATGCTCAGAGATGGGTTTGCGATAAAGCGATATGTGGGCGAATGTATATTTGATATAAAATTATTTCTTTAAAATGGAGATATCATGATAAGTAACGGCCATTACATTTAAATTTTGGCATCTGTTTACATCATTTTAGAAGTGTTTTTTCGTTTTTTTTTTTTTTTTTTTTGTGGTTTTTTTTGCTCTTGCCAAAATTCACTTTTCTGTTTCTTTAAGTAACGGCCACTACATTTAAATTTTGGCATCTCTTTTCGAATTGTTTTTTTTTTCCCCTATTGCTGAAATTCACTTTTCTGCGGTTTTTTTTTTTCGCCAGGACCGTGCCTTGTTCCAGTGTGAGGAACTTCTGTGGGAATTTTGTATAGTTTATTCTAACGCTGACGTTTGTGAGCACTGCTATGTACATGTCATGCAGTCTTGGAAATGTTTCGCCTTTAACGTAGACTGCCACTTCAGGACATCCTTCACACACACACACACACACACACACACACACACACACACACAGTACACACACACACACACACACACACACACACACACACACACACACACACACACGTACGCACACACGCACGCACACACGCACACACACACACACACATTCGCGCACGGAACACACACACGCAAAGCTAGAAGAATGCCTAATTTTTTTTTAACGTTTTCAGTAAACAAAGCTGGTGTCGAGAATAAACACTTGTAAACATTAAGCTACATCACTGATCCGATCAATATTTTGCTATGCACAAGAGGCTTTCTTCAGTGCCCCTGAACACCTGTTACAAAAGCTGCGAAGCATAGTTAGTAAAGCCTATGAATTATGCCTTGGTCCTCTGTTGTATGCTTCAACTTACCGAAGTTATAAGGAAATTAATATTTTACCATTAGACGAACAGAGAAAGCTAACACTTGCCAAACATGTAATGAAGTGTTCAACGCTCATAGGTGTGAACGAAAATCAGATTGCTATGAAACCTGACTCTCATTATCCAAAAGGAGCTCAGACTATTTTGTTATATTCTACCATTGGTTTTTGTACAGAAAATCTTTTGAAAGTGTCAACTCTCAGTTTTGAGATATTAGCGAAGGAGGCCTCAATTTCTCCTCCAGCTTGGGAAAGAAACAGGGCACATTAATTTTTTATCTTGACCACACTGATGTGAGCAAAACTGACTAACTAAATTTTTCTCTTATTCTGTAAAGTTACATATACAAGAGAAATATCCTCAACACCTTAAAGTTTGCATAGATTATTCCGTATTGTCTAATAATCAGCCAGGTTCTGCTTTTATTATACCATCACAAAAAGGTTGAAAAGATCTATTCCATCGGAAAAAGCAGATCAACATTTGTCGCCGAAATGACAGCTGTTAGTATGGCGTTGTCACATTTAAACTGACTTGCCACAGTCAATATTTAAAGCAGTTATTTGTGTGGATTCAATGTCTGTTCTGCAAGCTATATAATTTCCAAATACCGTTTCGAATAACGTTCTTGTAAAATGCAATCTTATTCATGTTTGATGTGTCTCTGTTACTTTCCGAAATCCAAAATGATGTGTTTTCTGTGATTTTTTCTGAAAATCCTAGAATGGTGTGTGTCTGTAATTGTCTGAAATCCAGAATGATGTGTCTCTGTGATGTTCTGAAATCCAGAATGATGTGTCTCTGTGATGGTCTGAAATCCAGAATGATGTGTCACTGTGATGTTCTGAAATCCAGAATGATGTGTCTCTGTGAGTTTGCCATCCAGCTGACTTCCGCTTCTGACGCTTCCAGACCGTGTGTATCAGCCTTTGCATCCGAAATACCCAGCTTCTCCCCCCGTGATTCCCCTTCCCAGAACCCCTTACCTTCCCTGATTCCCCCCCCCCTTACCCCCTCCCCCCCCACCCCCCTCCCGCCCCAAATACCCCGCCTCCGTCCATCCCACCAACCCCTTGTGCACATCCATCCCTTTCCCTTCTTTATTTCTAATAACGTGAGTTCAGCCATGATACGTGTTAAAATGGTTTCATGTTCTGGCCTGGCCTGAGGATGGCTTCCTGAATTCATGAACTGTGGTATCTGAAGCTTTATTATTTGAACAGGTTACATATGCTCATGGATGTGTCACAATAACGCAACAATAAGTATGGGTGCATATGTTAATACTAAAAAATAAATCAATTGAAATTCGACATTTCGTTATAAATGAAAGGTTAGTAGCTTCACATTTCGCTTTGTGTCATTTTAGAATTATTGCGTTTTCGATTATATCCTTTTCTACGGCTAGTTGTTTTCCGTATCGTGTCATGTGTCCGCGTGGGAAACTCTCAGGGGTGATTTCTAAGTTTATTTGATGTTGACATTTGTGAGATCCATAGCGCTCGCGTAATGAGTATTAGAAATGTTTCGCCTTTAACTCAGACCGCCGCCTCAGAACATCCACCATTCTTTACAGTAACTGGTCTCCGATGACGAGAACCCTGTCATTGAGAGTAATACCCAGCCACACACTTGCACACACTTGCACACACTTGCACACAGGCACGCATGAAACATGCATGCAAGCTCTCTCTCTCTCTGTCTCTCTTTCTGTCTCTCTGTCTCTCTGTCTCTGTCTCTCTCTCTCTTTGTGTCTCTCTCTCTCTGTCTCTCTTTCTGTCTCTCTGTCTCTCTGTCTCTCTATCTCTGTCTCTCTCTCTCTCTTTGTGTCTCTCTCTCTGTCTCTTTCTGTCTCTCTGTCTCTCTGTCTCTGTCTCTCTCTCTCTTTGTGTCTCTCTCTGTCACTCTTTCTGTCTCTCTGTCTCTCTGTCTCTGTCTCTCTCTCTGTCTCTCTCTCTCTCTTTGTGTCTCTCTCTCTGTCTCTCTCTGTTTCTGTCTCTCTGTCTCTCTGTCTCTGTCTCTCTCTCTCTCTCTCTTTGTGTCTCTCTCTGTGTCTCTCTCTTCTGTCTCTCTGTCTCTG
>JADBJO010005333.1:132500-135000 GCA_016801955.1 Conus betulinus | reverse complement strand
GTGTGTGTTGTGTGTGTGTGTGTGTGTTTGTTTTTCCACTGTGTGTGTGTGATGTGTGTGTGAGACCAGAGCCAAGCGAGATCAGTGTGTGTGGGGGTGAGTGGGGGGAGGGGGGAGGAGGGCGGGGGTGTGTGGCGGTGGTGTGTGTGTGAACGTGTGTGTGTGTGTGTGCAGCAAAAAACTCCAGATTCATTTTGAAGCAAAGTCCTCTAAAGTGTTTCGTATAGTATTTTCCGGACACAGATGAACACCACCGATATAAGTCCGTGCGTATGCGTATGTGTGCCTGTGCGCGCGCTGTATGTGTGTGTGTGTATGTTCGTCTGTCTGTCTGTTATGACGTGTGTTGTGTCTGTATTGTGGGGTGTGTGTGTGTGTGTGTGGTGTGTGTGTGTGTGTGTGTGTGTGTGTGTGGTGGTGTGTGGTGTGTGTGTCTTATGTGTGTGTGTTTTTTTTTGTTGTGTGTGTGGTGTGTGTTCAAAGTTGTTCCCACTGTGTGGTGTTGTTCTGCTCAGGGCAGAGAAAGTTGCATGTCTTGATTAGTGAAGGAGCAGATGTAGACTCAGCTAAAATGAAAAAAAAGGAATTAGATCGGGGGTAGATGTGTGGCAATTATTAACAAGAACGTTCAACTATGACCGGTGGTTAGAGCTGCCCTTTTGAAAAACTCCAGTTTTGAATAACCTTTATGGACAACACTCAATATAAGGCACATTGTGGCCACTCAGTTTTTGGATACGGCTGTGGGGCTAAGTGTGTGCCCTGTTACCCCCCTGATTTCTGTTTGCGGAGAGTGGGTGTTGTCTTTTGATTGTTTCTGTTTTATTTTGCTTCCATTTCTGTGTGTGTGTGTGTGTTTTCCTTCATAATGAATTAAGATCACGCCCGCCGTGCGGTTGAATAACCTTTAAGACAGGCACAGTCGGAACTCAAGCGTTACTGTGAGCTCGGAGTAATCTGACAAACAACTCAGCTGAAGCTCGAACGTTAAGGTTGTTGTATAACAATAATAATCATATTATTGATAATAAGGACAATTTCTATAGCGCCCATCCTAACAATGTAGGCTACAGGGCGCTTTAGAAAGTTTCAACAATTCAACATCTAAAAATATTTGCAGACACAACACACACACACACACACACACACACACACACACACACACACACACACACACACACACACACACACACACACATGATCGTACACAGCATACTCGCGCGCGCGCGCGCGCGCGCGCGCGCACACACACACACACACACACACACACACACACATGATAGTACACAGCACACTCGCGCGCGCGCGCGCGCGCGCGCGCGCGCGCGCACACACACACACACACACACACACACACACACACACACACACACACACACACACACACACACACTCGCACGCACGCACGCACGCACACATACACAAAGACACACACACACACACACACACACACACACACACACACACACACACACACACACACACACACACACACTGGAACATAATGTTGCATACATACATAAATACACTATATGACACGGCGAACAGCTCATTTGTGCACGAGCAATGATAGGAAGATACACGAACATTATAAGCACAAATCTGTCCTATACAGCCCGCACAGTGAGAGTGACTACTAGGGCAAAATATTCAGCTGTGGTTGCATCTTTTCAGAGTGAGAACACCGATTGTTTCGGGACCAATCAGACGATTGCTATTTAGGGTGTATTGATTCAGAATAATAATGGTAGAACAAAATCGGAAAGCTTTTTTCTATGACGTGTAGCCATACAATTAACAATTAGCTTGTTTGTGTAGAAGATCAGCTGAATCTTTAAACGAAGAGACGCTGAGTCAAAGATTAGGCTGTGAAAACGTTTCTGAAAACAAAGTTTACGTCAGAAATCCGCCAAATATGAACAAACGAATCACAAGACAAAACAAGACGCGTTTCGACTTCTTAGGTCTTCTTCAGGCAAGAGAACTGCCGTTTGTATTCGTTGTCTGCTTTAATTTTTTTTATGTCATGCTGATGCATGTGTCAGGCTATGCAACTGGTTACATTCTGCTTATTTCTTTGTGATTGGTGCACGGAAACAGCGGCGTTCATCTGTCGCTTGTTCTCGTGTGCCGGGATAACTCTGTGGTCCTAAACATACAGTGAGCAAAGGCGAGGTGACTCAGAATGGGCTCACCATAACCCTAACCCCATACTCCACTCACTCCACCCCCTCCCCGCTTTTTTTTTTTTTCAATCTTCAACATCGATTTCCCCTTTTCTTTACTTTTCTTTTCTTTCTTTTCGAATTCCTTGAGCACAACTAACGCTCGCAATGATTCTTGGCACTTTTAAAAGTAAATTCTAGCGTCCCAGTTTTACTACAGACAGAGGACGAAAGAAAACGAAGCAAATGAGAAGCCAACATCAACACGTTGGACAGTGGACCTGACCGTTAAAGCAATCTGCACGTCATGATAATGGGAGTGGGAGGAGAGATGG
>JADBJO010005333.1:102500-125000 GCA_016801955.1 Conus betulinus | reverse complement strand
CGAAAAGCTGTCTGGCACTGAATTGTTCTTTTAAATCTTAAATAATAATAATGACACAACAACAACAACAACAACAATAATAATAATAATAATGATAATGATAATAATAACAATGATAATAATAATGATAATAATAATAATAATAAATCTGATTATTTGTGCTCCAGCATTTTTTTTTTTTTTCAAGACATCACAACTTTACCTTTGGCAGTGTGAATGAGAGATTTAAGCTGCTAGTCAGCCATTCTTCCTTGTATTTACCGTAATGTAGTCGCATCGTGTTCGCTAGAGAGACTTGTTTTTTGTTGTTGTTTAATCCATATTTATATTTTCCCCAGTTAAGTAATGTTTACCTTTCCCATCAACATTCAGCGTATTTGATATCTATTCTGTGTCGCCCCATTTGATATTCACTATTTCATTTATATAGTTTCTATTTTTTTAAATGTTTATTCTACGTTCTTCATATTCACTCTATTTTATTTCAATATTTCTTTTGTCTTGTTGATATTCACTGTTTTGTTGATACTTACACATTTATATTCATTCTATTTAACAGATATTTAATTTATTTAATCTATATTTACTCTATTTTGTTAATACCATTTTCTTTTGTGGAAGTCTACTGCGCTTTATCTACATTAACTCCGTCTAATCGAGATTCATTTTGTTTAATTTGAATTTTTGTTTTGTTGATATTTAGTACATTTCATTCGATTTTTTAAAATTTCTTTTTTTTTCTGATGCTTAATTTGTTTGATTCCAACGTGCCTTATCTGACTGCTATTTACTATGTTGCACTGACACCGTTTTACTGATTTTACTGATTTACTGTTTTCCCTAACGCGTTTCATTGATGTTCATTCTATGACACTGGCACTTCCGTTTCAGTTTCAGATTTATCAAGGTGGCATCACTGCGTGCGGACTAGTCCATATACGCTACCCACATATGCTAAATTTTGAAACCACGCTACGCATGATTTGAAGCTGATGGATACATGAATTTTCCTTCCAAAACGGGGTTGTGTATCATCCACGTGTGTTGCTGGGTGTGCTTGTCGGTCAGCAAGATCGCGGGGTGAAAAAAAAAAAAAACTGCTGAAAAAGATTGACGCGGATTCATGTCGTGAAGACGGAACGTGGCCACTCGGACCGATCCATAATGTTTGGGCGAGGATCTGCGTGGTGAATCCGGATCAGATGGAGGAACCACGATCTATTCAGTTAGATGGTAACAATGTTTTCGAGGGTTGACTGCCAGAACCCAGTATCTCGCTTATATATGTGTATGTGAGATACTGGGCTCTGGCAGTCATTGAAATGAACACCGTGAAACCTTTTTTTTTTCTGTGCTCAGTGCACGTGAACTCATACGGTCACCTGCGCCAGACCATAAGATGCTGGGTGTCAATGTTGACTCAAATGTACCACATTAATCGTAATCTATGCATACCTTGTACGTTTAGGGTGAGTAGTTTGAAGATGCCTTCTTCTTGTATCATGGTTGTTTTGAATGAGTTTAATTTGGAACGAGTTTCCAAGCGTTTTTCTCTCAGTTCTTCTCCACCCTGAACCAATGAAACGTCATTATTGTGAGGATTGATATGAAATCATAATGAACGAATTTAGCAAATAACTTTCAAAGAAGAAATACTAAAGCCATAGTAATTTACGTAATTGCAGAGAACTTATTTGACTATGAACCAGCCACGGGTTTTTTTTGTGCATTTTATTATAAACGCATTGGTGCATCCTGTCAGAATCAGACGTACTGGTGAAGAGGGGTTTCTGGGGTTCTTATGTTTCACCAAAACCATGCTGCATCATTGGATGATTTAAGCACACACACACACACACACACACACACACACACACACACACACACACACACACACACGCACACACACACACACACACACACACACACACACACACATCTTTCGAATTCTTCCAACTGAACAGCCAATCACGTCAGATAGCAAACATTAAGTCAGCCACACTGTATCAGGACTGAAAGGGTTAATGTTACGAATGGATATTACCAATAGAATAATACTATTTACATTGAATGTTCATACTTCCTTGTTCAGAAAAAAAAAATGACATTTCGTGTCCTCCATATCCTATGCGGGAAGTAACTCTTTCGGTCTGTATCTATTTTTTTTCTCTGTAGGCAAAACTACTTATTTGTCATCCCTGGGCTGACTTAAAGGGATGTCTACGTTCGCCTGACTTCCCTTCTACTTCCTGAATGTGAATGGTAAGAAACGTCTGAGCGAGAGATTAGTAGGCCGAGGTCTCCTGTGTGTACATAACCCAGATCAAATCCCGTCGTCTCTTTCCCGCACTGGCTGCGGAGATTATTTCTTCCTTCGGATCTGCTGTGTGTCTCCTTGGGTTTCCCTTCCCAGCAGATCGAAGGAAGTTGGTTCTCTGTCTGTCTGTCTGTCTGTCTGCGTGTCTGCCTCTGCTTGTCTGTCTTTGTCTCTGTTTGTCTGTCTGTCTGTCTGTCCGTCTGTCTGTCTGTCTGTCTGTCTGTATCTCTCTCCCCTCTCTCTCTCTCTGAATGGCACCAAGAACAAACAAAGATTGTTTATGTCTAACTACCTGCCTGTTTGTCAGTTGTCTGTCTCTGATTCTCTTCGTCTTCTTATCCCACCACCTATCTCTGTTCTATCTGCACCTAGGTCTGTCTGTCTGTCTGTCTGTCTGTTTGTCTGTCTCTCTCTCTCTCTCTCTCTCTCTCTCTCTCTCTCTCTCTCTCTCTCTCTCTCTCTCTCTCTCTTATATGACCTGCCGTCTCAGTCCGACCATTACTGGCACTATGAGAAGAGCCCATCTTCATCATGGACGTTTTTTTTGTGTATGTGTCATGCTGCACATATGGATTGATTGCACGCACACGCGTGTGCAGGAGCGTGCGTCGACACATGAATGGAAAGAAACGTCTGAAGAAGAGGTTAGCAGGCCTTAGTCTTCACGTGAGCAGTGTGCACATAATCAGGTCCAGTCCTGCCGTATGTCTTTCCCCGCCAGCCTGCCAACATAGATCGCTGTACAGTCTGTCTGTCCTCTTCGTTTCACAGATAGATCGCTGTACAGTCTGTCTGTCCTCTTCGTTTCACAGATAGATCACTGTACAGTCTGTCTGTCCTCTTCGTTTCACAGATAGATCGCTGTGCTGTCTGTCCTCTTGGTTTCACAGATAGATCGCTGTACAGTCTGTCTGTCCTCTTGGTTTCACAGATAGATCGCTGTACAGTCTGTCTGTCTTCTTCGTTTCACAGATAGATCGCTGTACAGTCTGTTTGTCCTCTTGGTTTCACAGATAGATCGCTGTAGTGTCTGTCTGTCCTCTTGGTTTCACAGATAGATCGCTGTACAGTCCGTCTGTCCTCTTGGTTTCACAGATAGATCACTGTGCTGTCTGTCTGTCCTCTTCGTTTCACAGATAGATCGCTGTGCTGTCTGTCCTCTTGGTTTCACAGATAGATCGCTGTACAGTCTGTCTGTCCTCTTGGTTTCACAGATAGATCGCTGTAGTGTCTGTCTGTCCTCTTGGTTTCACAGATAGATCGCTGTACAGTCTGTCTGTCCTCTTCGTTTCAAAGATAGATCACTGTGCTGTCTGTCTGTCCTCTTCGTTTCAAAGATAGATCACTGTGCTGTCTGTCCTCTTGGTTTCACAGATAGATCGCTGTGCTGTCTGTCTGTCCTCTTGGTTTCACAGATAGATCGCTGTACAGTCTGTCTGTCCTCTTCGTTTCACAGATAGATCGCTGTGCTGTCTGTCTGTCCTCTTCGTTTCACAGATAGATCGCTGTGCTGTCTGTCTGTCCTCTTCGTTTCAAGGATACAACACTGTACTGTCTGTCTGTCCTCTTTGTTTCACAGATAGATCACTGTACAGTATGTCTGTCCTTTTCGTTTCACAGATAGATCGCTGTACAGTCTGTCTGTCCTCTTCGTTTCACAGATAGATCGCTGTGCTGTCTGTCTGTCCTCTTCGTTTCACAGATAGATCGCTGTGCTGTCTGTCTGTCCTCTTCGTTTCACAGATAGATCGCTGTACAGTCTGTCTGTCCTCTTCGTTTCAAAGATAGATCACTGTGCTGTCTGTCCTCTTGGTTTCACAGATAGATCGCTGTGCTGTCTGTCCTCTTCGTTTCACAGATAGATCACTGTGCTGTCTGTCCTCTTCGTTTCACAGATAGATCGCTGTGCTGTCTGTCCTCTTCGTTTCACAGATAGATCACTGTGCTGTCTCTGTCCTCTTCGTTTCACAGATAGATCACTGTGCTGTCTGTCCTCTTCGTTTCACAGATAGATCGCTGTGCTGTCTGTCCTCTTCGTTTCACAGATAGATCACTGTGCTGTCTGTCCTCTTCGTTTCACAGATAGATCGCTGTACAGTCTGTCTGTCCTCTTCGTTTCACAGATAGATCACTGTGCTGTCTGTCCTCTTGGTTTCACAGATAGATCGCTGTACAGTCTGTCTGTCCTCTTGGTTTCACAGATAGATCGCTGTACTGTCTGTCTGTCCTCTTCGTTTCACAGATAGATCGCTGTACAGTCTGTCTGTCCTCTTCGTTTCACAGATAGATCACTGTGCTGTCTGTCTGTCCTCTTCGTTTCACAGATAGATCGCTGTACAGTCTGTCTGTCCTCTTGGTTTCACAGATAGATCACTGTGCTGTTTGTCTGCCCTCTTGGTTTCAAGGATACATCACTGTACTGTCTGTCTGTCCTCTTGGTTTCAAAGATAGATCACTGTGCTGTCTGTCTGTCCTCTTGGTTTCACAGATAGATCACTGTGATGTCTCTCCTGTTTTGTTTCAAAGATAGATCACTATGCTGTTTGTCTGCCCTGTTGGTTTCAAAGATACATCGCTGTACTGTCTGTCCTCTCGGTTTCAAACATAGATCACAGTACTGTTTGTCTGTCCTCTTGGTTTCAAAGATAGATCACTGTACCGCCTGTCCTCTTGGTTTCAAAGATAGATCACTGTACTGTCTGTCCTCTTGGTTTCAAAGATAGATCACTGTACTGTCTATCTGTCCTGTTTTGTTTCAAAGATAGATCACTGTACTGCCTGTCTGTCCTCTTGGTTTCAAAGATAGATCACTGTGATGTCTGTTCTTCTTTCAAGGATAGATCACTCTACTGTCTGTCTGTCCTCTTGGTTTCCACGACTAGCAGGGATAAGGAAGCGGGGTTATTCTGTGTCTGTTTATCTCCTTGTCTGATCTCTCTCTCTCTCTCTCTCTCTCTCTCTCTCTCTCTCTCTCTCTCTCTCTCTCTCTCTCCTGACATACATGCAGCAGCAGAGGTGTGGGGGGTGCCGGTCAACAGCGAAATAGAAAGTGTCCATACATTTGCAATCAAGCGTTTCCTAAGTGTTCCCTTACATTCTTCCAATAAAATGGTTTATGCGGAACCGGAAGATATCCTTTATATATACACACCTATGTAAATGTATTAAATATGGTTGAAACTGTTAAAACTACCTTGCACAAGGTTATGTAAACAGGCGTACAAAATGTTGTTACAACAGCATGAGAATGGAAAGTTTAACTGGGTATCCAATGTAAAGAAACTGTTGACTGAAAAATGGGTTTGGCATTGTCTGGCTAAGCCAAGAAGTAGGAAACGATGAATGTTTTATCTCAGAATTTAAAGACAGATTGATCTGTATGTTTCAACAAAACTGGCACTCTCACATGGAAGGAAATGAAAAATACAGATGGTTTCTTTCATTTAAGAGTAACCTGCAACCTGAAAAATATTTATCGGTGGTAACAGATAGATGGCACAGAAGCGCACTGGCAAGATTTCGAACAAGAACGTTAGGTCTGTCTGCCAACAAAAAATGGTTTATGCTTGATACAACAACAGTAAATACTTGTCAGTCTGCAAAGCAAACACCACTGAAGATGAGAGTCACTTTTTATACCATTGTGATGCTTACCAACATATTCGCGGAAAAATTTAGCTTGTTTCAGGTGCCTGTTGTACAAAATTGCAATCTGATTCATATACTGACACTTGAAAATGAATCGCTGATCAAATCCTTAGCAGCAAGTTATATTGCCGAAGCTAGTAAAATCAGAAAAAATCGCTTCAAACCTGATTTCCTCTTGTAAACATTCTTTTCTATTCAGTGCCTTTTGGTCTTTGATTCTGTGACAATCAATAGTAATGTTTTATGAGATGCCATTGTTTTGTGTTTTGCTTTTGTCCAACACAACTTTAAAACGTTGGACCTTGAGTGTGTGAGTGTGTACACAGATGTCTAATGATTTTGACTTGTTGGGTAAATTTTGTTCAGAAATTTCCTTTGTGTGGTAATAAGTTCACGCCCCCATGTCATAACGGCTGTACAGCTATTGACATTAAATATCATTGAGTCATTGAGTCTCTCTCTCTCTCTCTCTCTCTCCTGGGGCTGATGCCACGTCAAAGTGAAGGTGGCACTCGCTTTGGTTTTGAATCATGCTGAAGTGTGTGCATGTGCACGCGCGCGCGCGCATGTGTGTGTGTATGTGCGTGTGTGTGTGTGTGTGTGTGTGTGTGTGTGTGTGTGTGTGTGTGTGTGTGTGTGTATGTGTATGTATGGTATGTATGTGTATGTGAGTGCGTGCGCGCGCGCGCGTATGTGTGTGTGTGTGTGTGTGTGTGTGTGTGTGTGTGTGTGTGTGTAACATGTGTAATTTCAAACAGCACATTAAAACAGAACTTTGAACATGAAATAAATAAGACCAGAAGAAAAAACAGGAAGAGGGTAAAACATGAAGGGGGTAAGGTAAGGTAAGGTAAGGTAATGTTGCTTATAGCCCAGCCGACTGCAAAGGGCCATATCAGGGCTGCCACCGCGCTGAAGTCAACTCACGAGTCATTCATTCACAGAACTCTTTTATAATACATCTTCTAAAAACCGACCTGAATTTTTGTTAAAAACCCTTTCCACTATAAATCTCAGATCCGATGAAAAATGTTAATCTCTTTCAAGTATTCAAAGATCACATCAGATGGAACGTCTCTGAGCAAGGTTTTCATGGAATCTGCTGTAAAATGTTTGTGTCTCACATCGTGCAAGTCCCAACACTCTCAAAAAGAACATATTTCATTGTGAGTGGTACATGACACGGAATGCACCAAGGAGCTCTTCAGTCTTTAAAAGGTATGAATGAGTAAAATACGAATGGCCGATGTGCAGCCGGCATAAAAGGGGGGTAAAACGAATGAAGAAGGTAATTAACAAGAGAATATTCTGTTGGCTAGTTCGCACTTAATCTCAAACAACATCTCTCTCTCTCTCTCTCTCTCTCTCTCTCTCTCGTCAAAACGACATCTGACGTCATTTGCACCTGGTCACACAGTGAAAGCATCATCTCATTGTAGTTCCATTTCAAACGCTTTTCCTTCTTTTGCATAGCAGTCATCACCACACAACTGTAATTTACCTCATCTGTTGACAGACCAAACTCACGTCAATAAGGAGAGTCGGAAGCCTTGCAAATATAGCTTGAATCCCGACATTGAAATGTAGATAGTTGAAACCAAGGGGGACAAACCAGTCGGGGACAAAAAACGGAACAAAACCCACCACTCTCAGAGAGCACACCAAGGGCCATCAAAAAGAGCTTTTACAGCTGAACATGTGCAAAGTGACGCATTGGAAACGATGAATGGCATCTGCATAGTGGACTAATCATAATGAATTCCTGTCAAACTCAGAGCACTATTCGTAATTTGAACGGGTTGAAAAACAGGAGGCTTAATTCAAATAAACCGTGAGTTGAACGACCCGCCATTAATGGATGTGCTTTCTGTTTGTTTGTTTCCTTTCTTTTCTTTTGTGCTTGTTTGTTTATCTGTCTGCTTTTGTTGTTATTGTTGCTTTTTTTGTTATCTGTCTGCTTTTGTTGTTATTGTTGTTGTTGTTGTTTTTAAAGCAAACATTCCAAATGGTTTGGATTTAAAAACGGGACAGCCATCTTCCTCGCATTGCTCTGTCATTCATTCCTGTGTGAATCTCTCTGTCTCTCTCTGTCTCTCTGTCTCTGTCTCTGTCTGTCTCTCTCTCTCTCTCTCTCTCTCTCTCTCTCTCTGGAAATACAAATGCACATGCTCAAACCCACACAAACAAAACACACCTAAAAAGGCGCTCGCGCGCGCACGCACGCGAAACACACACACACACACACACACACACACACACCACACACACACACACACACACACACACACTCTCTCTCTCTCTCTCTCTCTCTCTCTCTCTCTCTCTCTCTCTCTCTCTCTCTCTCTCTCTCTCTCTCTCTCCCCCCCCCCCCCCCCATGTGTTTGAAAACGTAGTTGACGTGTATGATTCCAAACCACAAATGAAGGGGGAACGACGAAAGTAAAGAAATAAAAGGAAGACAAAGTAGGAAAAAGTTTGATGATGATGAGCGAGAAACAAATCAAGAGGTTAATTAACAAGGGCAGATTGTCGTCAAGGCTAGACTCGATATCAAATTGCAGCCCATCCCAACCTCTCTCTCTCTCTCTCTCCCTCCCTCCCCCCTCCCTCATCAAACAATATCTGATGTCATTCGCACATGGTAAAATGCTGAAAACATCATTGCAATATACATAAGTTTTAAATGGTTTTAATTTGTCATGTCATTCGTCGCTCTCTCTCTCTCTCTCTCTCTCTCTCTCTCTCTCTCTCTCTCTCTCTCTCTCTCTCTCTCTCTCTCTTCACCCCCCCTCCCCTCATCATCATACCATATCTACACGTCACCCGCACATGGCCAAACACTGAAAGCATCATCACTATGTAGATACGTTTTAAATGGTTTTCGTTTCACATCGCGGGTCATGACAAAGCTATTGGATCTCATCCATCGGCAGACCACACTACAGGCCAGTGCCAGTGGAGACTCGTGCAAATGTAGCCTCTGTGTCGACATTGAGATGTAGATAGTACCAGCTGAAACAGATGGGCGAGCAAGTGATCAAGTCAAAAAGAAAAAAAAAATACACTGATGAGAGCGCACCATCGCTATCCACCAGAGCTTTCGCAGCTTAACACGTTGCACAGTTTACGCACTGGTAATGATGCGTGGCATTTGCCTAGTGGACGTAATAATAATGACTTCATTTGGAACGCTGAACTATGTTCCTAATTTGAACGGCTGGAAAGCTCTGGGCTGATTTAAATGCACAGTGAGTCGAACGATCTGCCGCCAGTGGATGTTTTTTGTTCCTTGTTCATTATTTGTTGGTTTGTTTTTGTGTGTTTGTTTGTCTGCCTGTTCGGCTTTGCAAAAAAAAAAAAAAAAATCCTGTTTTTTTCCCCTTTCAAAATGATTCGATTTTGAAACCCTGCTAAGCATCTTTTTTTGCATATTTTTGCGTAGTTCAGTCATCCGTTTTTGGCTACCCCCTCCTCTCCTCTCTCTCTCTCATCTCTCTCTCTCTCTCTCTCTCTCTCTTCTTGATGTCATCAACTGACCCATAGCTTATACACTGCAGCAGAGCACCCTGCCGGCCTTCTCACGTGCCTGCTCAACATCTTTCGCCACGAAATGCCATCAGGCATCCTAGAGACACCATGATCAGACACACTCCCTAGTGGATTGCAGTGTTCATGTTCCATCTTCTTCAAACCATGTTGATGCTCACTGTGTGGGTTCAATTCCTCAGTGTTGTTTTTATGGTCCTGGCGTGTCAGTATTGATCAATACATGTCTAAGTGGTCTGAGAGCGCCGGGAAATTCCGCAACACTGGTACATGGCCATCTTTTGATTGATGACAGATTCACCAAGTGCTGGAAGATTCTGTTGTAGTTATTAGCGTAGTTTCTGTGTTGGTAGCCTCTTTGTTCTTCTTGTTCTTGTTCTTCTTGTTCTTTGTTCTTCTTGTTCTCCTTTTCCTTTCTTCTTCTTCTTCTTCTTCTTCTTCTTCTTTCTTCTTCTTCTTCTTCTTCTTCTCAGTCTTCTTCTTCTTCTTCTTCTTCTTCTCTTCTTCTTCTTCTTCTTCTTCTTCTTCTCTTCTTCTTCTTCTTCTTCTTGCTTCTTCTCTGTCTGCATGATGTTGTTGTTGTCAGCTGTGATGTAGCGCTAGTATTGATGGTGATCAGTAGTAACGGTGATGTGTAGTATGTGTGTTTGATTTTGATTTTGTTTTTATTGGTGTTCTTGCTGTTGATTTTGTTGTTTTTGGCTTTGTTTAACTGGTTGTTGTTGCTGTATTTGTAGTATTGATGTTGGTTTTTTTTTTATCAATCGCCATTGTCATAGTCGCTAATTGACGTTGTGTGTGTGTGTGTTGTGTGTGTGGTGTGTTGTGCGTGCGTGCGTACGTGCAAGCGCGCGCGCGCGCGTGTGTGGGTATGTATGTGTGTGTGTGTGTGTGTGTGTGTGTGTGTGTGTGTGTGTGTGTGTTTTACTGTCGATAGTTGTCGATCTTGCTATCGTTGTTTTGATATTATCGTTTGGTTTTGTTGTTGCTTTGTTTGGTGTTGCTGCTTGGTGTTACTTTTGCGTTTGTATGATTATCATCTTGGTGGTAGAGTTTTAGCTGTTGTTGATGTTGATGGTTGTGGTGGCGCGGTATCAACGTTTGTCACTGTTATTTTTCTTGTTATTGTTGTTTATTTGATTATTGCTCTGGGTTGCAGTTTCTGTTGTTGCTTAAGTTTCTTTTCATTTTTTCCCCCTACCACTCCTTATGGTAGTGAAAGGTCTGGTTTTGCGTCATCACCAAAGCCAAAAAGATGATAACGGGCCATAGCTGCCAGCGGAGAAAAATCGGCCAAAGGCGCTTATCCACCGCATGACACTCTCATTGCGACAGGCGGCGCGCAGTGATATGCAATAAACGGCAGCCAGAGAGTAATGGCCTGCTTGAACGAGCCCAGCAACATGCAGCCGTCGGAAAGTCAGTCCAGCGCTCCTCCAACTGGGCTAATCTTGTGCCGGGACTCATCGGGGCGCGTTCAGGTGGCACTGATGTTTCCCTGCAGCCGTGGGCAAGTCAGTCCAGCGCTCCTCCCAACTAGGCTAACCCTGTGCCTGGACTTCCCGGGGCGCGTTCAGGTGGCACTACTGTTTCCTTGCCTTTTTACTTGCATTTCGTGCTATCATTGAATGTTCGAGACTCAGCGCTTTGAGTTATCCGCCCTGCATGCAGGGAGCTTGAGGGAAATACGTCATGTAATGCATATTGCTGGCAGATTAAAAAAAAAAACCTGCCTTCCATTATCAAACCCCGTTTGTTACCTTGTTACAGGCAGGAATTTCATCGCCCAAAATTAGGGGACATATAACAATATTGGGCCCCTTTTTTCACCGGCAGCCAAAGTTCGCTGTGTAATAGTTTCTTTGCAAGGCAGAAGCTGCCAGATGGTTTGACATTCTACTGTGTGAAATGTTTTTCGCAAACAAAATGGTATTAATACCCATCATTATATTTCTCTTCATTAAAATCGACCTTGTTGTTGTTCGTAAATGATTAAGTATTGGAACACTCTTCCAAATGTTGCTAATGCTGGCAAACTCTATTAGAATAAGTAGGGGTTTTTGTCACACAAAAAGCATTTGGGAGATATGGCAACCAAAAGTAGTAAAATGATTTAAAACATGTACAGAAATACAAAATCGAACCGTCAAAGCCAAAATTCTCAGAAACATAGTTGTAATCACGGCAGGAAGAAGACACAAATTCAAATTCAGGATAAACATGCTACCATCATTTCTTCAATTCAATTCAATTCAAGACACTTTATTTTTCTTTCGTAAGAACTTTGATGAGCCCCATTTGATAAAGACAAATTGAAAGGGGAAAGTCGGCTGAAAGAAAATGGATGGAAGTCATATGATTAGAACACTATTTTTTTTGTTCTAAGTCCACAGAGAATGTTCGCATCCGCTTTTTCTTCGGTAGTAAAAAAAAAACAACAAAATCTTGGCAACTGTAGAACACGAATGCAAAGAAAATAGGGTGTGGGGGGGGGGGGGGGGGGGGGATAAAATGAGGTGGTTGGGTGAGAGGTGCCTAGAGGTCATCTGCTGGAAGTGCCTGTACTATCTCTCACAGAGTCCCAGTCCAGAACATGCTGCATCGCTTTCTGATCGGTGATGGAGAGTGGTGGCTGCTGTTGTTGATGGGTCCTCCTGGATCTTGTTTGGAGTCGCTTCAGGCGCTGGCATGTCGTTTTTGTTTCTGGATGAAGTGTTCTGCACAGCATGTCTTCTTTTCTGCAGTGTTGGCTCTTTCCGCTGTGTCAGCGTGCTGTCGACGCGAGAGAGAGACCCTTTACAATACAGATACGATAAAGCAAGTCATTTTACTATGGACAGTTTATAGTTTTTTGTGTCTCTATTTGAGAAATATGACAAACATGGATATGATACTTGGTCTGTACTTAAGAGGCAAATTTTCGGGAACCGTTATCGAGCCCAAACTAAGTAGTTACCATTAATATGCACAATTGCAAGAATATGCAAACCAGTTCTTATTCATCTCCACGAAACAATTTCTGAAAAGTAAACAAAAAGAAATAGATAAATAAACAACTTATGAAAATAAACAAAAGTGATTATGTAGATAACTAAATAAATGAATACATTAATAAATAAGATAAACAAATAAATGAAAAATATAAAAGTAGACAAATGAATAAATAAATCGATGGATTTATTTGTCCTGAAAGTTTTCAACGGAGAGAGAGATGGACGGAGAGCTGGATCTCCAACACCCCATTCCCACTCCACCTGCTCTTGTGGTGGGACACAAAAATGCGGTGACTCTAATGCTCATGTAGCTTAAATGTTTCCTGAATCGATAGATAATCGAGTCAAAATCGATGTATGAACTGTTCCCAGTACGAAGCCATCCTTGTTTCAATAATGGGTCAGCTAAGCCCAATGTAGGAATAATCCGCTGTTACAACTTGAAATAAAAATGGGTTTCAAAAGATAGCATTCACTGTTTGCAAATACATGCAGATGGGGTCATGAAGCCTGCTTTCAGATTCAGGGAAATGGCTGGGTGTAGGAGCTGAGAACATCTGAAATCGATACATCGGTCAGAACAAATGTGAGAAACTATCCAGACATTTTGAAATATTTCTACTCGCGCGCGCGCACGCACACACACACACACATACACACGCGCGCACGCACGCACACACACACATACACACACACAACACACACACGCACGCACACACGCACGCACGCACACACGCACGCACGCACACACACACACACACACACACACACACGCATGCACGCACGCACGGACGCGCGTGTTTTTTTTAATTTTGCCCCCTTTTTGGGGGGTTGTGGTGATGGTGGTTAAAGTAACCTTTGGCGACGAATCACAATACATTGTGTTTGATGTCCTCTCATTCTGACAATCTGAATATCTGAATACATTTTTTTGTTAAAAGCAACCCCTAAAGATACCTCGGATTCCTACCTGATGTTGGCAAAAATGAAATGCTGCAAAGAAAGCTTATGTGGATACGATGTCTGTCCAAGCGCTGAATTCTACTTATTTCATCATCAGTTTGATACACGCTTTAAATAAGTAGAACGCAACACAAACAAACAAACGACGGTTCCATTCATAGTGCACGATTAGTTTTTTTCTTCAGAGACGGCCTTTCACTGTTTTGTATTTCTTGTGTGCCCAGCACTTCATAAACCGGAGGAAGGAGTGCCAGAAGTTAGCAGAGGTGATTTAGAATAAAGACAAGAGGAGGGTGGGGAGTAGGGTGGGTGGGGGGGGGGGTAAAGGTCTGGGCCTGTGGAACATGGAGGAGGAAGAAAGCAAATTAAGGCAGAAAAGTAGAAAAATTCAGTAAAACAAAGTGGGAGAGGAGGTCAGGGTAGACAAAGAGAAAGAGAAAATAAACAACAACAACACAACAACAAAAGAAACAAAAACCGTGGCAGGGTAAAAAGGAGGGAAAGAAAGAACAGACACAAAAGACGGGAAAATCGTGTAAAAAAGAAAAAAAAGATAAACGCAAATAAGTATAGAAAAAAAAAACAACAGAGGTAAAACGCTTGAAAAATAAGAACAGTGAGACACTCAGAGGCAATGTGGGACAAAGAAGGAAAAGTGAAAGAGAAAAGTGGGTAAAAAAAACTGGTGAAAGTAGTTAAAAAAAAAAAAAAAAAAAAAAAAAAGAAGAAGAAGTGCGGACCAAAAAGGTAGGTCAGAGCAGACCACAGTAGTCCCGAACTGCACACGTCATTTTCCACGCTTTTTTGTGTTTTTTTTTTTTTTTTTTTTTGTGGTTTGTGTTTTTGTTGTGTGTGTGTGTGCTGCGCAGCATTCCATTCCGGGGAAGTTTGGGTGGGAAGTTTTTTTTTTTCATGGCCCAGACTATTGTCGATTGTCGCTGTGAGAGACCGTTCGGCTTAAGACATCACCACCGCCTCCCTGTTTCATGCCCGTTTGGTCGCTGTTGGCGCCGTCCACGATGATTGTGCAATAAAAGTGAAGATGTCTGGAGCCGTGGGAGGCGGACCATGCGCAGAGTAGCCGGAGCAGGATGAAGCAATATTGAATGCTGAAAAGAAAAAAAAAAACGGGGGGGGGGGGATGGGGGGGGGGGAGCAGGGGGTAGAAAAGAAGGAGAAGGAGGTGGAGAAGGAGGGAAGACGAGAAAGTGGAGGAGAAGGAGGAGGAGAGGAGGAGGAAAGGGAGGAGCTGGAGCAATAAATGGCGGAGGAGACGATATTTGGTGAAGATGACTCAGAATCTATTCAATCTCGTGGAGTGTGATCATATTTAGTGGGGGAGTTCTGGTCGTTCCTAATTCACTCTCGTATGTAAATAGATAGATTGAGAAATGGATGAATAAATGAATAGATGAAATGAAAAAACGTACAGATGAAAAGAGAAGTGGACGATACTGAAATAAAAAAAAAAATGACTGAATTAGAACGAATAAAAAGGGAAAACGGATCAGTGGAAGTATAATTGATAAGTGACTAGAGAGATAAATAAATGCATGGAGAAAACTTACAAAATGCTTAACCTACGTAAGCGCACACACACGCACACAACAGCATTGTATCTATATATTTCCTTCTTGATCAAATTTTCTATTAATCTGAGAGAGAGAGAGAGAGAGAGAGAGAGAGAGAGAGAGAGAGAGGAAGAGAGAGAGAGAGAGAGAGAGAGAGAGAGAGAGAGAGAAGAGAGAGAGAGAGAGAAACAGAGAGGAGGGGGAAGGGGCAGAGAGGAGGGGAAGAGGGGGTCGTAGAGGGGCAGTCAAACCAACTTGCTCACTGGTTCAGAAAAGGCGTGTGTGGTGAGTGATAAAATTGCAGTAAGGAGCGAGTTGGAAAGTTTACGCCTGGATGGAGAACATTCTTTTCTCCCATCTGACCAGTTGATAAGGCAAAAACAAAAAAAAAACAACCCCTACACAGACAGACAAAAAGGGCAGGTCAACATGTCTGATGTAATTGAAACCGATTTCACATCAAGAGTGGTTTGGAAAGCGATCGTTGAAATTGGATGGACAGAACAGGGGACGTTTTAGTGGTGGAGGCAATTTTCTTGAAGATTGCACAGAAATTCACTGTCAATCAGATCAGAGGGCATTAAGAGAGAGAGAGAGGAGAGAGAGGAGAGAGCGAGAGAGAGAGAGAGAGAGAGAGAGAGAGAGAGAGAGAGAGAGTGGTAGGGTGAGAAGCGGTATTGTCAACTTCAACTCTTAAAGAAACACACACACACACACACACACACACACACAACACACACACACACCACACACACACACACACACACACACACACAAGCGCGTGCGCGCGCGTAGAAAAAAAACCCACACACACACCACACCACACTGCAGGATTCTTGACACGCGGATTGAACACTTTTGAAACCAACGATTAAGGCGTGTCTTTGCTTCAAATTTGTTTATTTTGTGGGCGTGGTGTGTGTGTGTGTGTGTGTGCGTGTGTGTGTGTGGTGTGTGTGTGTGTGTGTGCTTGCGTGTGCGTGCGTGCGTGCGTGCGTGCGGCGTGCGTGCGTGCGTGCGATGACATGCGTGGTGCGTGGGTGCGGTGCGTGTTGTAGTGTGCGTGCGCGTGTATATGTGTCTTCTTCTTCTTCTTCTTCTTCGTTCTTCTTTTCTTTTCTCTTCTTCTTCCTATATGATAGTGATATACACAGCCAAGAGCAATAGGCTAAGTAGGACGCAGTATAGTAGAAGTAGTCAAGTTCGTACGTAGCAGTTAAGGTAATAGATATAGAAGTACGCAGGAGCCCAGCAGCAGGTAGTAAGTAAGTAGTCGGTAGAGAGTAGTAGTTATGAAGTTTAGTTAATCCGTAAGGTAGTCATATTATAGAGTAGTAAGGAATTCAGTAAGTAATTAACAGCAGGAGAAGGAAGGAAAAAAAGGGGATAGAAAAGGTTAAAAGTAAAGGTAATATAAAGTTTTAAAAATATGAAAAAGAAGAAAAAAGGAAAAAAGGGGAAGAGGAAGAAGGCAGGGGAAGAAAAGAAAAGGGAGAGAAGGAGGAAAAGAGGAAAAGGTTTAATTATAATAAATTAAAAACAAGTGAGAAATTAAAATTAAAAAAAAAAAATTAAAAGTGAAAGTAGCGGTTAGTTCATGCGGGTGCATGTGTTTTGGTTTTTTGCATTTTTTATTTTTTTTTTTTTGAAGTAGTAGCGAAAAGTAGCGGTTACATTGTGGTGAAAGTCATTGGAAAGTAGCAGTAGCGGTTTTTTTTTGAAGTAGCGGGTGTAAGCGGTTTGCAGTCATGTAAGTTGTAGTCAGTTATATAGTAGTCTAGTGGGTAGTAACCGTAGTGGGTTAGTCTGGTATAATAGTTAGGAAGTCTAGTAGTAGTAGTTTGTTATTAGTAGAAAGTATAGTAGTAGTAGTATAGTATTTGCAGTAGTTATAGAGTTTATTATGTCAGGCAGCAGCAATAGTGAGTAAGTAGCAAGGAGCAAATAGTATAGCAGATAGTATTACCGTACGAAAGTCAAAGAGTAGTAAGTAGCAGCAGCAAAGCAAAGCAAGCAAATAGCAGAAGAAGCAGCAATAGTCAGTAGTATTTAAGTAAGTAGTAGTAGTAGTTAGTATAGTACAGTAGTAGAGCAATTCAGCAAACGTAGTAGTCGTAGTTAAAGATAGGAGTAGCTAACAGCCAGCAATAGTAGTAGAAATAGTAGATAGTAAGTAGTAAGTAAGTAGTGAGTTATGTAAGTAGTAATTAGTACCTATAGTAGTAGTAAAAAAAGTTAATTATAAAGTACAAAGTAATTAAGTAGTAGTTTAGTAGGAGTGTTCAGGTATTCAGTAAGTAGGTAATAAAGCTCATAGTAGTAATACAGTAGTCAATTAGTTAAAAAAGTAGTAAATAGCAACAGTAGTATAGCAGCGCAGCAAAGTAATAGTCGTCGTAGTAAGAGTCAGAGTGAGTAGTAGTAGTAGTAGAACAGTAGTAGATAGAAGTAGTAAGTAGTAGCAGTAGAAGTAGTAGTAGCAGTTAGTGGGGTGGTGGTTTTTACTTATACTAGTGGTCCCCTATTGGTTTTGTGTTTTGTTGTAGTAGTTTTTGTTGTAAGTAGTTGTGTGGTTTGTGTGTTGTTGTTGTTTGTTGTTGTCGATATCTTTTCAATAAAAAAAAAAAAAAGAAAAAAAAAAACGCTGGCGGGAAGTGGTCTAACAAAACACATCAGCAGAGGAGAGTTTCACTTTGAAAAAAAAAGAGGACAGCCAAACAGCAAATAGGATCAAGATAGCTAAACTAAACGAAAGATATTGTAACCCCCCCCCCCCGGTAGTTTTTGTTTTCTCTCCTCTCTTCTTATCATGCTTCGGCTCCTTTGAACAGTCCCTCTTCCCCTCAGGTCCTCCACTATTTCTTCCTTCCTTATTCTTCTTATTTTTCTTCGTCTTCTTCTTCTTATTCCTCTTCTTCTTATTCCTCTTCTATTATTCTTCTTTTCTTCTGCTGCTGATGCTGATTGCTTGCTTGCTACTGCTGCAGCTGCTCCTGCGGCGTGCTGCTGTGTGTGTGCGATGCTCTGTTCGTTTTTTTCTCCTTCACTGGTTGTGCTGTGTATTTTTGTTGTGTTGTTGTTGTTAGTGTTGTTTTCCTCTTCTTTTCTTCTTCTTCTTCTTCTTCTTTCTTCTTCTTCTTCTTCTTCTTCTGCTCCTCCTCTCCTCCTCACTCCTCCTCCTCCTCTCCTCTCCTCCTCCTTCCTCTCCTCTCTCCTTCTTCTTCTCTCCTTCTTCTTCTTCTTCGTTCTTCTCGACCTCCTCTCCTACTCCCATCCTCCTCGCATCCTCCTCCTCCTCTTCCTCCTCCTCCTACTGGCTCGAATCCCTCCTCCTCCTCCCCTCCTTTTCTTCTTCTTCTTCTTCTTCTTCTGTATTCTAACTGTTCTCTTCCGGTGTTTTTGGGCTCGCAGAAACAGAAATAGTAAGAAAACAAAAAGCTGAAGGAAAGAAACAAAAAAGAAAAAAAAAAAAAAAAAAAAATTTAAACAAAGGGGAAAGGAAGGGAGGAAAGGAAAAAGGACAGGGAGAACAATTAAAGCAAACCAAGGAAGAAAGAGGAAAGGGGATAGAAAAGGAAAGAGGAAAGAAAGAAGAAAAGAACAAAAAGGAAATAGGAAATAAGGGAAAGACGGAAAAGGAGAGAAAAAGAAAAAGAGGAAAAAAGAAAAAAAAAAGAAAAGGGAGAAAAGAAGAGAGAGGGAGAAAGGAAAGGAAAAGAGAAAGAAAGAAAAGAAGAAAGAAAGAGAGGGAAGAAAGAAGAAAAGAAACAGGAAGAGGAAGAAAGAGGAAGGAAAGAGGAAAGAAGAAAAAGAGGAGAGGGAAGTAAGAAGAAGTAAAAAAGGAGGAGAGGTAAAAGAAGGAAGAAAAAGGAGAGGAAGAAAGGGGGGAAGAAAAAGGAAAAGAAAAGAAAAGAGGAAGAAGAAGGGAAAGAAAAGAACGAAGGAAGAAGGGAGAGAGAGGGAAAAAGAGAAAGGAAAAGAGGAAATGGAGAAAAGAAAAGGAAAAAAGGAGAGGAAGGAACAAAAGAATGACAGAAGGAGAAAAGAAGAAAGGAAAAGGAGAAGAAAGGAGAAAAAGGAAAAGAGAAAGAGGAAGAGGGAGAAAAAGGAAAGGAAAAGGGAGGAAGAGAAAGGAAAAGAAGGGGGAGGGGGAAGAGAAAGAAAAGAGAGGGAGGGGAAGAAGAAAGAAGAAGGGAAGGAGAGGAAGAAGGAGAGGAAGAGAAGAAGAAAGGAAGGAAAGGGAGAGAAGGAGAAAGAAGAAGGAGAGGAGAAGAAGAAGCGAAGGAAAAGAAGAAGAGGGAGAAAAGGAAGGAGGAAGAGAAGGAAGGGAAAAACAGGAAAAGAAAAAAGAAAGAGAAGAAGAGGAAAAAAGGAAAGAAGAAAGGAGGAAAGAAGAAGAAAAGGAAGAAAAAGGGAGAAGACAAAAAAGGAAAGAGGAAAAGAGGAAGAGAGAAAAGGAAGAAAAGGGAATGAAAGAAAGAGAGAAGAAAGAGAAGAGAGAGAATGAAGAATGCAGGAAAGAAAATAGGACATGAACGAAAGAAAAGAAGGGAAGGGGGTGGGAACAGGGAGAAGAGAGAATAGAGAAGATGAGAACGATCGAAGAAATGAATGAATGAACAGAATAATTGAGGTGAAAAAGTTAAGACAAAAAGGAGAGAAAATTGATGGAGAGCAGGAGAGACACAGATTGAAGAAGAAGAAGGCCCTCTGTAAGAAAGATTTCAGAAGAGAAGAGGAAGAGTGAGAGAAGAGAGAGGAGAAGAAGAGAAAGAAGGAGAGGAGAGAGGAAGAAAGAGAGGAGATAGAGAGCAGATCAAAAAGGAAGGTATATGGTGAAATAACAATCCAATTGAAGAAAAAAACGGCTTTGCGTGTGGTTCAATATTCTGCAAGGTAAGAAGATTTTTACAGTGGGTTTTATTTTACAATATAGCATAGCCACAATCTGCAATGGGTAATGCTTGGGGGCCTTTGTCTTAGGTTCGTTGTGTGGTTGGTGTGTGTGTGTGAGGTGTGTGTGTGTGTGTGTGTGTTGTGTTGTGTGTGTGGTGTGTGTGTGGTCGTGTGTGGTGGTGTTGTGTGTGTGCAGTGAGTGGCAGCAGCAGCAGCAGCAGCACAGCAGCATTATCATAAATGATCATTATTATGGCTATTATGTTATTATCAAACACAATTATCAGTGTGTTTGTTGTTATCTTTATTCAAGCATCGCATCAACAATTGTTATTCTCAATTATCCTCAAAAACTGGCATTCTCCTAGATTTGAACAGCGATCACTAGAGATTACTGTTGTATATGTGAAATAAAAAAAGTACATATTTTGTGTTTGCATAGTTCCTATGCAAAAACATTGCCTTGTGCAATCAGTCTTTGTCGGGCTACATTTCTTTCTTGTAAGAATTTGGCTTTTTATGTGTGATTTCTTACTAAAAACAGACTGGGAGATATGATGTCAGGATGGTGCTACTAGACATTTTAAGTAGAACGATGCGCGGAGTGAAGGAGGACGGAGACCACACAAAGCGCTGTACTTGCCAATTAATTTGAAAGGTGATGAATAGCTGAATTTATAGGAATAAGATGCTTTTATTATAGGTAAATTCTAGAGGGAGACAAGCAACAAGTGTGCACCTATGGGTAAATAGGTTAAATAATAACTACTCTCTCTCTCTCTCGTCTCTCTCCTCTCCTCTCTCTCTCCTCCCTCTCTCTATCCCCCTCCCCCCCCCCCCCCGCCCGCCCCCCCCCACCCATACCCTCCCCCCCCCCCCCCCCCCCCCGACAACGTACTGAAAACCTTCCCACGTTTTGTCAACCCTTCCACCCTACTTCACGCACTATATCCATGCGCCCGCTTCTCTTCTCCCCCCCCCCCCCCCCCCCCCCCCCACCCCCCCCCCCCCCCCCCCCCCCCCCCCCCCCCCCCAACACCCACACCCCCCCCCACCCCCCCCACCCCCCCCCCTTCCCCCCCCTCCTCCCTACAGTCTTCTACCTACCTTAACTTTGTCTTCGCTCTGTAGCCACACAAGATGCACGTTCAACGGTTAGAGGCTCAATCCTGAGACAGGCGTTGTCGCATGCGGCAGAGGGTTTGCCTGTCACACTACTTCAGTCTGACTCTCTGCCATGATGTCTCTCTGAGCTCTAGAGGTTAATCTGAATTCATGTTGTCTCTCTCCTCTCTCTCTCTCTCTCTCTCTCCTCTCTCTCCAATCTCTCCTCTCTCTCTCTCTCTCTCTCTTTCGCGGGTGTGTTTATCATGTCTGCTTCCTTGTCTTCTCTTCCTTATCTCTGCCTATCAATCGAGAGTCGGTCGGTCGGTCGGTCAGTCTCTGTCTCTCTGTCTCTCTCTCTCTCTCTCTCTCTCTCTGTGTCTCTCTCTGTCTCTCTTCCTCACTCTCTCTCTCTCTCTCTCTCTCTCTCTCTCTCTCTCTCCTCCCTCTCTCTCTCTCTCTCCATTCAGCCCCCCCCCCCCCCCCCCCCCCCCCTCTTGCCCAGATCATTTTTTTGTTGTTGTGGTGGTGGTGTTTATGGTTTCGTTATCTTCTTTCTCTTTTTGACAAAGGTTCTCATGCAAGTAATTGTTGCATTTTTTTAATGTATTTTGTTTGATTTGCTTTTTACTATATATATATATATATTTTTTTTTTTTTTTTTTTTTTTTTTTTTTTTTGCCCAGAGGGCTGGATGTAAAGAGGTATTCATGCTTAGTCCACTACCCTCTTAAAATGAAGTTCGTTCTTTTTCGTTCGTTCGTTCATTCGTTCTCTCTCTCTCTCTCTCTCTCTCTCTCTCTCTCTCTCTCTCTCTCTCTCTCTCTCTCTCTCTCTTCATTCACTCTGCATTAGATATTTAATAGTGGTCTGAGCGCGAGTGATTCAGAAGAATAGAGCTTCCAGTATGCCATTGGATACGTGCATTTAGCGAGCAGCGACAAGAAGTCTGTTCTTGGTAACATAAATCAGTAAATAGCCACTTGGATCGATATCCCCAGAGGTCTGCACTGAATAAATGTTTATCTCTCCTCTCTTCTTCTTTTCTTCTCTTCTTCTTCGTTCTTCTTCTTCTTCTTCTTCTTCGTCTTCTTCTTCTCTTCTTCTTCTTCTTCTTCTTCTTCTTCTTCTTCTTCTTCTTCGTCTTCTTCTTCTTCTTCTTCTCTTCTTCTTCTTCTTCTTCTCCCCCCCACCCCCCCTCCTCAAGAGAGACGAGGACAGGCGGACAGACCGCCACCGAGATAGACAGTTAAATAGACTAACAACAGAGTGAGAGATAAAGGCAGCGTCAGAACTGCAGAAAATATAGGTTAGATGTCAGTAATTCTACGCTATGTTCATATTCTACCATGTTTCTGCAGTTGCTAATTTTACGCAAGGGAAAAAAAAAAAAAAAAAAAAAAAAAAACAGAAGAGTGTGAAATGCACATGAAATAAAGGTAAACCCCAGACACAAACATGA
>JADBJO010005333.1:92500-97500 GCA_016801955.1 Conus betulinus | reverse complement strand
CACATGCACGCGCGCGCGCGCGCGCGCGTCTCGCAGAAACTATGTAATACACGGTTGGGACTTGGAGACTTGGAGAGAGAGAGAGAGAGAGAGAGAGAGAGAGAGAGAGAGAGAGAGAGAGAGAGAGAGAGATTGTTTTCCCTAGAGAGGTCAGCGGAGGAAGACCCGTGGACAGATAGAAAATCCATTCAACCCGCCGATGACCACTGACACAGAGGGACAGAAATAGTAGACTGCCACCTTGTTACACATGATTCATTGTCTGATTACAGAGCCAGACAGAGATTAGCTGATCGATTCATTGATTGTTCGATTGATTAATTGTTTCGTAATCTTTAGTCACAAGGGTAACATATAAGCAGGGAGATGTTTTTTCCCAATTTCGTCCCGAGAGAGGACTTAGGTAGCTAATACACGAATATTGTGACTGTGTAATGTATATTATGGTTATTGTACAATATTTATGTTGGTTATTAAAGAACAGTGATAATTCCTGATGGCTGTCATATTCTAAACCTTCATATGGAAGAAACCACACGCACGTACAAACGCAAAACACACACGCACGCACACACACACACACACACACACACACACACACACACACACCACACACACACACACACACACATACACACACACATGCACGCACGCACGCACGCACGCACGCACGCACGCACGCACACACGCACGCACGATCGCACGCACGCACACACTGGTTTACGCATACTAACACATGCGTTCGCGCACACATGCACACATGCACTCACTCTCGCACGCACAGACATATACATGTTTTTTTTAGATGACTAGAAAAGGAATGTAACAAAGTTAGTCGGCAAACACTGTTTTATCCGAACATCACGAACAGAAAAAGAAAAAAAAAAACATGTTTTGTGCGACAGTCTTGTTTTGATTCAAAGTCGTATTTTGATGGACAATATTCTTATTTGTCAGTTAGAGACAAAGTGATTTTGAAGCCAAATAAAAAAAGGATGGATTTAGGGGTTAGGGAATGGGGTGAGAGAGAGAGAGAGAGAGAGAGAGAGAGAGAGAGAGTGAGAGAGGGGGAGTGAGAGAGAGGGGGAGTGAGAGAGAGAAAGAGGAGGAGAAGGAGGAGGAAGGGGGGGGAAATGCGGATACGGGATATTTTTGTTGTTGTTCTTCTCAGGTCTTTGCCCCTTAAAAATCGGTGAACAAACATTTCAATGTTTGTTATCAACCCAACTAACAAAGCTTATAATATCAAGAAACAAAAATATCGTAACTTAAAACACTTCATATGAATAGACAGTTTTCTACTTGTTCATTCATTATTCGATGCTGGAAGAAAAAACGTAGCTGAAAAAGGCTTGAACATTGATAACGATTGAAAAGATATATACTGTACTGTTGAATCACTTTTTACAGGACACCATAATCAAAATGCACCTTTTTTCACTTAATCGCAATTTTGAAAAAAAATTACATCAACAGGAGTGTATTGTTTGTATTAAAATAGGCGTGCAGCAATTTTCAAAACGCCAAGTTTGAATGTTGCTGGAATCATTTGAACATTCTTGTTAAGGTTCAACATAAAACGCTTTTCATCAACAGCATGCGTGCGCAAAAGTCTTATGTAAACTAAATCTCTCACAATTCCTAACACGAAAATCCTATTCTTGCCATTTACAGAGTACCAATCTTACTTCAAAGTCAGCGAGAAGCTGACTGACTCCCTCGAAGCCGTGACTTAGCCACACATATCCTAAGCAAAATATGTGCAGTTTACAGTGAATATGATATGTCCAGCTTGTCTTGTCACAAGAATCTAAATCAAACATTGTTCGATATGCTTTTCGCAGTAAACTTGACTCACGTTTCAACTCAACTTTATTCAATTTTATAAACACCTCACGGCAGAATTTACGCAAACTTGGCATTTTTTTTATCCATCGAGTAATCGTTTGGATTTTGTGTTTTAACTCATAAAACCTTTTAAGTAAAGAGAGAATTAGTTTATCAGTGCGGCAAACTCCACTATTACGTCTCCACAGTTAATCTCCATATTGAACAAGTCATAAATGCGTTAAACAGATTTTAGAATGATAACAATATTGAAACAGTTATTGCAATAAAGATAACAATGCGTCTTTGATTTTGCCAACAATTTGGTGACTACGCAGTAAAACTCAACCTTGTTGAAAACTACATGTCTTTATCTTTATTATCGTTAAAACGGGCATGAGGACTTGATTAGAAGTCCAGTGATCTCCAGTTGCCGAGAGTGCCATCTTTCTTGAATACAATTAAGTTCGGTTCATTCATGTTCATGGCGATGGAATACCGATGCTGCCCTATACAGACTATTGAATTGTACTGCAGAACAACTACTGTTTCACATGGGGAAGAAGGGGGAGGGGGGGGCTGCGTCATCCGCTAGATAAGATATGAATGAAAATAAAAACTGCTATAAATAAGCACCGTAAAAAGCCTCTACTTCTATCGTTGTTTCGTTTATTAATGAAGAAAAAAACTACACTGGACTGGCAACATCGCCTTGATTACACGTCGGGTGTAATTTAGATAGTCTGTCCTGTTTTGCAGCAGAACGAATCTGGCCCATATACTTTGATATACTTGAAAATCCAACTTGTTTTCATTTAATACCGTTTATACAGCAATAGGCCACAGCATATTTCTTCCTACGGAGGTGAGAAGCTTTCCCAAGTCAATAAAAGCAATGGAAATTTTGTCGTCAAAACTACTTTGAAAGAGAGAGAGAGAGAGAGAGAGAGAGAGAGAGAGAGAGAGACAGACAGACAGACAGACAGACAGACAGAGGATAACAGCTACTCAAAACGTTCAACACTCTTGATCAAGTAGAACTTAACACACTTTCTACATTGAAAACTAAACATGTAAAATTACTGATTACACACAACAGACATCCACACGAACGGCCGATGAATCTAATCAAGTCCTTTCGACCTTTAAGAGGAGAGAAAAGAACGTATCAGTAACGAGTTCCCATTCCCACTGAAGTGCTTTTTTTGTTTTTTTTTCGTTTTGTTTATTCTTTGTTTGTTTGCCTGTTTGTTTTTTTACAAAAGCAACAACAACGAAACCCAAACATTTTGATAGACCGAATCAGTAAACAAATGGATTAATTGTAGGCGTTTGTCCCCCCTTCTTTAGGGAGGTGAGATGGCTGGATGAGTATTGGGAGGAGGAAAGAGATGGGAGCGGTGTTGCTGATAAGCACAAAAACACAGCTGTTGTGAAACCAGTGAAAGAGAAATCTAGCAGACTTGAAGCAGACATAAAAGGTAAACAAGAAAAAAAACACAACGAAATAGTCTTGTGAAGAATAATATCAACAACTTTGAACAAGCGATACTTGAAACAGAATAAAGGTAAACAAAAAATGAAAAATAATCTTGTGAAGAATGATACCAACCACTGTGAAAAAGCGATGTGTTTTGTTCTTGTTGCCTTTTTGACCGGGTTAAGCCAATTAGGACGTCTGAGGAAACTGATAGTTCTCGCCTCCTGTGGAAAAGCGTGGAAAGCAATAGGCACGCAGTGAGGATCAGTTTCTCGCCAAGGAGGTCATGTCCTGTTAGAGTGAGGACCTGACAAAAAAAAAACAATACCTTAACACACATTAATGAGGGCCAAAGACAATTCATTAAAGTACGTATGAACACACTACACTGACGCGAAATAAAATCAAACAATATGTTAACATATAACAGCTCCTCATTTATCCGCTCTGTACGAAGACACAGAGAAAGACAGCAAGGAGGCAGAGGGGAAAGAGAGCGGAACGAAGACAAAGATAGTGACAGACAGAGACGGGGAGAGGAAGAGAGGGGAGAGAGGCAGGGAGTGAAAGAGAAAGGAGAGAGGAGAGGGGAGGGAGGGGGTGGGAGAAAGAGAGGAAGAGAGAGAGAGGGATGGAAGGAGGCAGAGAAAAGTGAGAGAGAGAGAGATTTTTAAGAAAGAGAGAAACATAGGTATAAAACCAAAAAATGAACAAGCAAACAAAAACCCAGCATAAACAAAAACCCCAGCATATTGCAATTTGGAAGACATGAATGACATGACTTATAGGAAGTCAGTGGACGTTTCTCCGCGAAGCCTATGGGCTAGATGCAAATGAACCAGGAATAGAAAGGAACTGTTTTTTGTTGTTTTTTTTCAAAATAAAACAGATGAAAATTAATGGCGCGCGGGGGGTGGGGGGGGGGGATACTAAATACATCTACACACTACAGGCACAAGATAAAGTTGGGAACACCAAACAAATGGGAAAATCTTTATGAAATGCAGACTTTAAATTAAAAAAAAAAAAACGAAACAAAACAAAACAAAACAAAACAAAACAAAACCCGGCGTAAGGATGGGAAAGATCAGGTAATATGATACTAACTATTCCACCTCACTCCCTCTCCCCCCCCCTCCTCCCTCCCCCCTCCCTGCCTCCTCTTCCTCTTACCGCCCCCGACTACCAATCAAAAGCAAGTGATGCCTATGTTCTTTTTGTGTCGGCATGAGAGATCAAAAACACGTGACTGTCTGTGGAAACGGACACACCTGTCTGTGCCATTTAAACGCCACGGTAAGGCCGAGCACCAACCCTGGATCAGTTTCTGAACAATGAGCTCACAGCTCTTCCCCCTTCTCCCTCCCTCTGCTTCACGTGCACCCTAAACTCCTCTCTATTATTTCCACACCACCACCACCACATTATCACTCCCTACCCCTTCCCACCCTTCCTCACCTGCAAGCGCGAATGTGTTGCTCCACTTAAAATAAGGGTAAATACAAAGACAAAACAACGAGCATCTTAGCTGCACAGATAGATAGATAGATAGATAGATAGATAGATAGATAGATGGATGGATGGATGGATGGATGGAGAGAGAGAGAGAGAGAGAGAGAGAGAGAGAGAGAGAGAGAGAGAGAGCGACGAAACAACGAGCATCTTAGTTCAACGGGTAGAAAGACAGACATAC